>MU122204.1:70061-90390 GCA_014904905.1 Wilcoxina mikolae CBS 423.85 | reverse complement strand
GGGGAGTAGAGTAGGGACTGCTGTTTGGGACACAGACAAAGCAATAAACTTCAGAGACCCTTGAAACAACCACTTTGCTTCAACCACTGGGTCCGCTTCAGGATATGTTGATCCATCTTATGATAAGAACTTGGAGCGATTACTTTGTATCAGCGCCCGAAGACCATCGATCTGTTTCTCCACCAGCTTTTTCCTCGCTTCCTTACTTCCACTCATGTCCTTCCTCCTCTCTCCATATCCATAGACAACAGTGTCGTCCTCCACCATCTCCGCATCATCAATACTTGTAAGTGGGGTGAATTTACAATTCTACCACATCGTCAGCTTACCATTCACCTCCTCTTCCTCCTTACCAGAGCTAGCATGAATCATCTAATACCTTCCCCACCTCTGCCGCCTTCCCCACCTTCACTCCAACCTCCACAACACTTCCCTCGCCGATCCTGCGCGCCTCGACCACTGCATTCATCTCAACTACCACGTAGTCCTCCACAACAAGTCCCTTTTCATCGGCCGCGGCCAGTAGTGTGCGCTCGTTGAGGATGCAATAGTCGCCTATCGTGATTGGCCCGAGCGTGGAGTTGAGGCGACATCGAGGGTGGAGCACAGTGTGATCACCGATGTGAATCGGATGCGTTCCTGTGAGCTGCACGCCTTCTGAGATGAGGATGGTTGAGGAGAGCGTGGTAGGAGGCTTTATCAAAGCGGCTTCGGAAAGTCGCGATTTGGGCGCCATGAATGGTTGCGGATTGCGGATTGCAGCCTTGTTTGGTGAGCTGTAGCTGAGGAAGATAAAGTGGTCGAGCTCCTTATGCACTTAATTAGCGCCGATCATGTGCACGTATCACTCGACTAAGAGATTCCAATCATTCGGTGCTGGGATAGGGTTCAATCCAACTCACAAAATATCACCAACAGCAGCGATCTAGCCAATTTTCCCATCACAGAAAGCTATGACGAATGCAATCTGGAAGATTATCGGCCAATACCTGAGCAAAAACTAGCCACACTGCGGGGATAATACAACCCTGAGATCTACCAATTTTGGTGTGGACTCTATATAAACACATAAGGCCAGCCGCCGTAATCAGATTCTGCATGTTAAGAGTAATAGAATACTTTCTGGCAGACTACTGGCAGACTAGCGATCGTCAGTACGTATACGATACTAATGTCAAAACGTACAACACACAGCAGGTGCCTGGCGGTACTGATATCGACCTCTCTCCTGCTCGACGAGGCCAGGCTTGATATATTTTACGGACTTTCAGCTCTATATCTCTAAGCGAGAACTGCAGAGCAACTGTGTATCACCTTGGGCCTGATACGTCGTGCCATCAAGCTGCTCTAGCCCAAACACTATTCGTGTCAGCGGTCTTCAACCCGGACGCCTTTGCAGGAGGAATTATCTGACTCTCATAGGCTGGATCCGTCTTTGCAGACTTCCAAGGATCTTAGCTTTCTTTCTTTCGTTCCTCTAGTGCACAGGGGTATCCTATGTTCTTTCTTGAAGTGACTTTTGACTGATAGGGCTCGGGGCTCGGGGTTCAGGGCTCGGGTTCAGGGCATCAGCGTTTGCAATAGGTATCTCCACTCTTACGCCCACACCTTCTCAAGAGCAATACTCCTTGTCTTGACTTGCTGGACGCTTTTCTTGGGAGTCAGGAGTGAGAGATTTTTGATAAGGGGGGTTGGAATCCCATCAACGAATATCCATTCCTCGGAAGCAGCGGTTGCCATCATTTCAATCCCAGAAAACACAAAGAACCTCAACGTTACAACCTTTAAGCTCTATTTTGAGGAAAAATGCTCCAGAAAGCCACGTACACCTCCCTCTCGCTCTCTCACCCTTCCCTGTGTCGTTTACTTAGGCCCACTCTGCGAACTCCTCGACAACCCAGGCACAAAAGCGCTCCCACTCCTCTCTCCACACTTGCAACCGTTCCTTCGTGATGCCTTTTTCTACACCAACCTCAGCCCCCTCGAACGCCGCATATCTGACTCCAGTCTCCGCCAGATCCCCCAACCCTTCAAGTCCAACATTGTCATACGCTTGCAAGACCTGCCAGAAATCATGCGTCATACTTGCCGTCGTCATCTGTCCCAAAATTCCGGGATCGTCGTTGTTGATGGACACAGGAACGCCATTGGCCAGGAGTGATGGCAGAGGATGAGACATAATGCTTGATGTGAGTCTTAAGATCTCGTTCGAGATGGGACAGACTTCGAGGCAGATTCCCTTTTCCCGTGTCAATTGCATCAGGTGAGGGTGTTTATACATTGAGTAGCCGTGTCCAATTCTTTTAGCCCCGAGCAAAACGGCGTCGAAGAGATTGTTATCTGTTTCCGTTCCATCGCCTACGGTTTCTCCTGCATGGAGATACAAAGGAATATCAACCCCGGCATCTGCACAAAGTCGACGGAACTGCAACAACTCTGGGAGATGCGAGCGGAGGCTTCGACCTTTGTCTTCCTGCCCGACCAAGTCAAAGCCCGAGATTATCGACGGGTACCGGACTTTGGCGTCAATGCATTCGCGCATAGATTCCGATATCGTTTCTGCATCCATGGCCCTGACATGGGTCCAGATAATTCTGCTGCCCCAGAAGGTTCCAGAAATTTCCTTGACATAAGAGTCCACCACTTCACCAAAGATGCGGACGACATGGTGGCGGGGTAGAATCTCGCCAGTTTCAGCGGCCCGAAACTGCATCAAGAAAGCAATGCGAATATCAGCCCACAGACAACCGTCGGCCTGTACATTGTGCAAGATCTCGCGGAGAAATCTGCGGAAGATGGGCTCATAAAAGATGATTCCGCCGATTACTTGAAATATACTCTGGAACTTGGCCCAGATTAGGTTTATACCCTCGTGGTGTCTCATCGATTCGTCGGGGGTGATGGTAGTTCGGGTTTTGAACCATGCACGGAAGGCATCACGAGAAGAATTGGACCTGGGGAAGGTGTCGGCGGCAGTTGTGATGGGTATCAAAGTCAAAGGAATATAGGTGGTGCTGTAGATCGAGTCAGAGCTTTCGGACGTAGTTGGGGAATACTGGAATTCGAAATTGGCCGTGTCAAGGTTTTCGGCGGTCAAGGGAACATCCGAGTAGATGTGCATCCCTTTAGTTTCCAAGGCACGGTCTAGAAGCCAGTCCACTGCTCCAGTCAATCTGTAGACCTTAGCTAATCAAGGTGCGTGCTGCACTCACTATCCACCATTGCTTCGAGATGTGCGTGTAAAAGAGCACCCTTTGGAAACTTCTTCACTATCTTCCACAGCATCGTGCTTTCCATCCTTTCCTTGGCCACTGTGAAGCACATGCCTGGGAATACATCTCCCTCCTCATCCTCAACTTTCTTCCACACCGTTTTGGTCTCGTGGATACGGACTTTCGAAACTATAGCGGCGGCCTTTTTGGCGGTTACGGTGAGACGCTGACGGAATTCATAGTCTACACATAGCAGTAGTCAGCATAAGACGGTCATGTGATACAATCAATCGAGGGATCGGAGACCATGGCGTAGGCTCTTCTCTTTCGCAATTAGAGCATCGCGTTCAGCCTCATATTTGGCGATCTCTGCTTCCAAGCTGATGTTGCTGTTGGACATGGTTGTTGATGTTGGTGTTGTGATGTTGTTGTGAAAGGTGACAAGTGCGATGGTTTTTGTAGCTTTTAAGATGGCCAAAGCTACATAATAACTGGAATATATAGTCCCACTGAATGCAATGCTGTCGTCAGGATCTGCACAGATGATTACTTACTGATCCACAGTGAGTCAATGGCTTACTTACAATTCGCTCTTTCAATGAACCTGGTTGACTTGCGTCAAAGAAAACGCCGAAAGCTTACGACAGCAGATGTCGCGACAGACCCCGCATTCAATGGGAAGACGCAGCGGGACCGGCCGAGACAGGGTCCAATCACCCCTTACTCGGACTCGGGATCCTTTCTTCAACAACTCGTTTCGCCTGCCTTTGTTGCGCTTCCGCAGACCGCATTCATGCGCGAGTAACCGTCTGACCGCAGTTACACGCCGTCTTTGACAAATCAGAGTCTCACACTCCAATGCGGCAACGACGCGACGCGACGCGGGTGCTGGAACACCCTCGCCCGCGTGGCTGCTGCTACGGGGATGTGGAGCTCTTGTGGGTCTCTTTTTCTCAAAATTTCGCCGTCTGTATCGGGCAAACTCTCCGGCTGGCCCAGAGTTCCACAAACATATCACCGGCTTTGGCAATAAAGATTCAGGGCGGGCCGTGGAAAAGCACATATCCGTTTCAGTATCTACAGGAAGCAACACAGGTTTATTACCTACCTCAGGGATGAAACAGTAAATGACAGAGGTCTCGTGGAAGGCCTTTACATAGGGGGCTTCACAATGACTTCGGAGTGCGTACAGAAGGTTTCGGGAATTTATTACGAATGCCTCCGTATAACTCGCAAAATCTTTCGTGAATAGAAAATTATGCTCCCATCATATACAATGATTGTTAACCGGAGGGTTCTGTCACTCGCCGACGGATTTATCAATGTCCGTATTTTTTTCTCGGAGAGTTTGGACCTGACGGTATAAAATTGGCAAGCTATTGTCATATCGAGTTTCCTTTGAAATTGGTCTTGCGTCTATACATGTGGTGATACCCAAGATTCCGTCCACAAATTACTTCACGTTAGTGTATGTAAGGCACGGGCCCGGGAGGAGACAGACGAGATTTTAACAGAGCCCGACATGTCTTGTCTCGCTCTAAATTTAATCTCGTGGTTCCGGAGCTTGGAGCGTGGTACCTTAGGTCTGGGATATCTTGTCGACGTCTATATTGTACTTCCATATATACATGTACGGTGTTGCCAGTGCTTCTTCTTCCTCAACATACAGTACACCCAGTTTTCGACAAACAACTCGTCTACCGCAGCAGCTTCCTCACCCACTGTGCTTGATCATCCAGTTGTCTTGTTGAGAGGTACAGCTCCAGATGAACAGTCTGCCCGCCGGTCATGCCGCCCTGAAAGTACACCTTCTGATGATGGCAAGTTAGTATGTGCGAAGGAGAGATGGAGAGGGCATACCGGCCGAGCCTGCGCGCGAGAAGAGTCCCTCTGCAAGGACGCCCCGACGCCATTGGCAGGACCAAGCAGGAATCGCAAGGCAGTCCCTCACCATGGTAACAAGTCTCATCGGGGTACCAGCTATCGCATACTGCCACCCAATTAGCCAACCTTACGCCAGAGTCCTATCTCCGCTTTAATTTTTCTACTTACGGGAACATTCAAGAGCCGGTCACGAATTATCACTCACGAGCCCCGAATTACAAAACCTATGACATCTCGTCCCACAAGAAGTCACAGTCTCCACGGGTCAAGGCTACAGGGCACGGCGTCCCATGAACGTTAATAATCTATCGTAGGAAAGTGGATCAATCGGTTTTAGCGGCAATGAAAAGCCGGTCTGCTGAATGTATTTTCGAGGCAGGCTTGAGCGGTCGAGGCAGGCTTGAGCGGTCGAGGCAGGCGGGACTGCATGGGCGTAGGCGCCACAGGGGAGATTGGCGCACCTTGTTCGGCGGTGTTTGGATACTTCAGCCGCTGGCGGGCAGCATAATTATGGGCTAGGGTTCTTCCCTCTGCTCCCCTCCCAGTGCTGTCGAACTAACCTATCGGTATAATTACTATCCCGCCACTTCCGAGACAGATTCAAGAGGGTATGTACAGTCAAATACAAGCATAGCAAATAATTCTAGGCAACGCACCAGTGGGCACCAGCCGGTTTCCATGAATCCATCTAGATGGAGCTTATGACGTCCGAAAAGACGATCTGTGATCATATTTTCCCTCGAATCAGACTTCAGAATACATCAGTTCCCATATCGCTTTGGAGTCGGAATCTGGACATCCTGTACCGAGCGTCAAGGTCGTACGTCACGCATCACAGAGAGCCTGTCCGAAGAGATTTTATTGCGGATTTAGCTCACTCTTGGGCATTCGATACTGAAAAAATCGGTCCACTCAAAATCTCATACGAACCATCATGCTCGATACAGTATGTTGAAATTTTTTTCTGATTCTGAATGAAAGGCTAGAGAAATTCCTGTCAATTGCATACCACCAAACTAGCAGCCGTGCATTAACTGTTTCGTTTTCTCCTTAATCGAGAGAAGATCAACGCCGAGCTCCATCGAATCATCCACCGCAATAGAACTACTTTATAGAAGAGGTGGGGTATCCATAAGGGGCTTCTATTATAGACACCCCCCAGAAAGATCGTCCTTGATCTACTCATACAGCAGCTTGCGGAGGGAAAAGTCCTGGACAAATATGGATTGAACCAGTGGGATACCACTATTCGCATGTGAGCAGGATGTACCTTTGCCATATAGCTACAAGATCATCCAGTAATATGACTTGATTGTCCTCGAATTCTTCGGCAGAAAACACGCACGAGGGATTTGTCACCATATCCCTCGGATGCAAAAAGGAGTTCAAACACATTGATCCTGGGGTCTCGCTGCCTAGGCAACATCATCAGCAGAGGTGATTTGAAGACGGTATCTGAGGTCTTGATTCTGAAGCCTAACGGCATATCGTCCTGCAAAATCCTCGTATAGTCTTCACACCAGTCACGGAGAAAGCCCAATTAAGGCCACCAATGCAAGCACATAATCTCGCCTCCTATGATATATACCCTGGAAGCCTCGGGCTCAGCAATCATCGTAAAGGGTTTCAAAAATGTCACAGGTACGCAGATTCCTTCAGAACATTGACCAGCGCATTGGCTAATTTGTTTTTGGAGAAGAAGTATGCGTTGTAACCTTTACCCACACCAAAACAAATTGCGATTGCGATGCAGATATTTATCCGAGGAGGAATACCGACACTGATATACTGCACCAGACCAAATACCAGGCCTCTATGGCGGTGTTAATCTGGGTGACGGCATAATGTTCGTACAACATCCGTAGGCCGAGATCTCACGAACGATGCTCCAGAACAATCTCTGGTTGGAGCATTTGGAAATGGGAGTGGAGGGTGAGTGGAGCCGTAAAAGCACTTAGTATACATACTTCTGCTGTTTATGGGTATCTTATTGTCGTATATCGATGTATACAGTATACGCATATATTCGCACCCCTATTCCTCCACATATCCTCTATCCCCTGCAATTGGTATTGTGTGCCACATACGCATATAGGTATGTCGTTATTAATAAGCATCGCCGGTTGGCGGGTTCCTTGAAGTGACGTTCAATCGGCGAATGGAATAAGCACGACAAGACCTACAGTCTTTGCACTTATCTGGTAATACCAATGCAGGGGAAAGGAATGAACCATAGGAGTGAGTCTGGAGTTTTGCTTGATATAGGGACTCAGTCCGGATCTACTGCGTGTGTTTTCCAATTGAAGACAGTACGTCTCCGTCGCCGTTCCGGTGGCTTTCTCTTCATAATTGCGACCAGTTGCGGTGTGGAGTTAACTCGGGGCCAACTGGAATCTCCGTGAACCGTTCTAGTGCATGAAAGCACATATTGCAACAATTGAGGTCCTCTAGATTCGCACGCAGGCTGTGTTCGTGAAACATTATACATGTTGAAAATACGCGCTCGGAAAGAAGGCTGCTAAGCACCCGAATTCGCGAAAAGAGAGCCGGTGGCTGCCGAATTGGCTTTTCGGGCCCGCCTTATAAGGCCGGGTGAGCGTTCGGGCTGCATTCATTGGCTACGACTGAGTCCCGACATATCCGCGAATCCGATATCAGCCGGGGGGAGGGGTGATCTTAGACGTATGTAGGCGCGGTGGCTGATATGCCAGCCTAATATCTGCATCACCTCCTCCCTTTGAACCACAGGTTCGTCCCAAACAGAAATTACGAAAATATCTACGCGAGAATCCCATCCTGCAGGGACTTCGGTAGTTCAATTGTAGTACGAAGAGATCGAAGAAACTAGCGGACGATCTGGTAAACAGCGGATCGGATGGAGATCAGGTACCGGTGCAGTCTGATGAAAACCTGCATGAAATGACTGAAATGAGGTAGTTAACTGCCAGCCACGAAAACTCGCCGTTTCCCCATAAAACAGACGCACATGTGGAGATGGTTCGCCTTGGTATCACTATGCCCCGCAGCAGTAGTGAAAAAGTGCCGAAGAGGTCCAAAAGCCGGCATCGCTAGGTATCATGATTGGACAGAGACGAGATGATGATTCAACGTTGCGGTTCAACCAGCCAATACATCATTATTAATGCGACTCTTTGGTTCCTTGGTTCCTGTTAATCGCTGCATGGGGTAGGGCATGTCTCGTTAAGAAGAAACAATGTTCGAATTGCGGGGTTAGGCTATCAAGGCCCACCCCACTATCGAGGATTGGATTCGCATAGCTGGCACGCCTGTTCAGGCGTAAACATGGGATTGATTTGGCGGAGATACCTCTGGGTTCTCCAATCACCCACCGTATACGCTTCTGCAAGTATGGTTTCCAACTTGCGTCTGCACAGTGTAATAATGCGCTATCTAACCGGCTACTAATTATAATCCCAAGGTCTGAATATCGAATCAAGACCCAACCGGTGTCCACAAACGTCAGAAAGAGTCTCCGACACACGGCGACAGTTTATCAGTAGTGCGTGGTGATTACGCCTTATCAATGCCTTGCATGCAGAAAATTAGGTACGGCCCGAAAGCACCTGCATCTCGCCGCCCGCCCGCCCGCCAGTCAAATCCGAAATATATCTTTACCGAGATAACTTCGGAATACGGTCGTGCAGTGTGCTCTAGCTGGAAAAGTTCCCCAATATAAAAACAATACATGTGTAACTATATCCCGCAGCAGATCATGAGGGGATGGTGATTATGCAGGGGCAGGTAAATATTTTAACAGACGATCCCAGACCGAACGAATCCACCCGTTCGGCTTCCGGTCATCGAGAACCGCTGGTGAGAAACACCTTGGTGATGTGCATGCGGTACAACTATGAGGTGCGTTTTTGATATCAGTGACATGCATCCATATGAAGAAACGTGTGGGCCGTCCCTTTGTTCTACATTAACTTCTAATCTCCCAATCATATCGATATCTTCTGCTTCATGAGCTCGAGTATTTGCTTTTGCTAGGCACCACACCTTAGAATCGATTGGGGTTTCAGATGAAAGCCCCCGATTTCTGGCGTCCGCCTTTCTCGATCCCTCTTCTCCAACACCCGAGTGGGGGCTAAATCGGTAGCTTGAGATCCAGTTTGGGAAAGGCAGCATGCACACCAAGGAGAAGCCAGAGCAAATATCTCTAGATAGATAGCCTGTTATCGAGCTCTAGTTCACTATTGAAGTCCGATTCGATATTGTTCATCCACGGACAATGCAGATATCCATCAAATCGCGCCATGGACTGATTTTTGTGCACAACCAACCACGAAGCGTTGTTCATCAAACTAGCTAGCTGTTCGAGACTCTCAATGGAATTCGTGACGTCTCAATCGCTGGCCGAGTACGAGGTGTGGTGATTGGAACTCGTCTCCCAATCTTTGCATAAACCCGGTGTAACGAAAAACCAGAACCAAGAGAGAGATCTGGAAGTAATACCCGGGCGCGCGGTTTTACGATCCTTTTGGGTGAACTTTTCTCTTCCCCCCTTGTTCTGTTTAGATTTTCCCTTTTGTGTGTGATGCGTGTGGTGTGGTGTAAATGCATGATTGGTTTTTTAACGGCCTTTTGGATGCTTGTATTCTATTCTTATGCAGATACCCTCAGGCCTGCGTCGATCCGATCGATATATCTCGAATCAGGCCGCAGGATTTTCGATGCATGGCACGGGAACCAACAGTACATGGCAAAGCATGGGACAACATACGGATAAGTCATAGTGATAGGTTGCGTGCATAGTTCCATTCGGTTTTTTTAATTTCTGGTCACGCAAGGGCCTGGTACAGGTTCCATTCATCCAGTATTTGTGGATGCACAGAAATCCATTTTACAAGCCGGAATTGCGGTTGGTCGAGAAAGAGTCTGGAGTTCAACAAAAGCGGCCATGGGAACAAGAAAAAGGGCTGGCGGATTAACCGAAAGTCTCCCCATCTATTCTCTATGTACATCCGACATATCTCAGACGCGTTGGTTGCTGCGGGACCACTGTCATGATCAGCTACTGTATCATGTCAATTCTCACCGCCTCCAGGCCAGATCTAGCTAGGATATCGCGGGAATTATCAACGGGCCGCCATCACACCGACAGATAGGAAGAGAGACGTGTACCTAATGCAAATAGGCGGACTCTCAATTCAAGTCCGATTGCCACGCGAAAAACCGCATTTTCCGGGCCCTCAAGACTAACTTATATGCTTCAATTCTTCCCAGGCCTAATGCAGGAGAATAATTTGACATAGCGAGACGAGAGTATTTTGATACTCTATGTCTACTCGTGGAATTAAGTAGCCCTAAGCTGTGGTGGAATTACCGTGTGGCGCTCCAATTGAAACACCGACCACATGTACAGCTAGCTGGAGAGGGGGGAAAATGTAACGTCGTTTGGGCGTAGGATTCGCGTTGTTTGGATGAGGATTAAAATCCAGTAAGTATGGGGCACGCACCAAGTCAGGGATGTATATGCGCGTACTTAAGTATGGGCGGGTCGCCGGTTACCGTTACTAGGCTGCCGGGATTAGTTATTTAGCTTAAGCAGGCTTTCGTAGTACATGATATTGGTTGTGGTCGTGGTGAGACAGACACCACCCGCCCTGCGTATACGTATGTAACGAATAGAAGACCAGCTGCCAGTGACCACCAAGAACTAGAACTTATTCGTGCAGTTTGCGGTCAGAGAAGATCATGCCAATTATGAATACGATGGCACATGCAAAGCGGGGTTGGACATCGATCAGAAAGTGCGCAATTGCAAATGGTCCTTAGAATACGTATTATCTATCACTCTCGATCTCGCCTGGCTCGGAGAGCCGAAGCCAGCAGCCGTCAATGCCTGTTCTGCTCAACTAAAGCCAGAAGCTAGATGTTCATGTATAGACGCACGGATGGGAAGGAAATTCAGGGTGATCGTCAAACAGTCAGCTATTGGTTTCCTGGAGCATGAATGATATTGATCTCAAGCAACTTACAGCGGTCTGACAGGTGGGGATCCCGAAGCGTACACAACATCTCCCTTTTTTGCACTTCCCTTTTCCTTCTTTCCGTTCCTGTACCTATTTGCCCTCATGCTTTCCCAACCCAGAATGCCAGGTGGGGTCTCTTGCGGTTGGCAACCATTTCGAGGGTCTTCACTTGCCCATGTAAGCCTGAGGAAGCCTCCGGGGGGATATAAGGTCCATGATTCCACCACCTCCATCAGCTATTCAGCTTCCATCTTCTACTTCTCATCCCCATTCGAGCCATCGTTGAATAGAAAACCGACGGACAAATCATTTCCACCTACATTTCTTAATTCATCTTCTCCATCTCAGTTCTTTGTCCTTTTTACGAAGCATCGTTTCTTGCATTTCTTCACACTCGAAACTTCATCAAAGAATTGCCTCATTCGGCGATAAAACGTAGCCGCACAACTTGCACAACTATCAAAAAATACAACCTTCAAATCACTCATTATGTGTGATTATACCAAAGTTGAATATAAATGCGGTAAGTCTAGACCGAAAAACTGCGTCTGTAATATCCCCCAAAATCGGCATGACCGGAAACTCGGGATATCCGGACACTACTTCCACGGACACATCTTGCATCTCATGTCATGCCGCCACCTCCACACACCTCCGTACCTCCACACCTCTCTTCCCGGACCCCATGTGGTCCAGTTAACGCGTGGGAAAAATACGCTGACACTTTTTCTTTCCCCGACCAGGACATTATCGCCTCTTGGTTCGTGCCTGGTGCACACAATATGTCCAGAAACAAGGCACGATTCGCTGCGGCGTGCACGTCGCAGCCGAAGATAAAAGTGACGAAATTTGTGGCAGTACGTTTCTCCCAGCCTGGTCCCTTCGTCGTCTCTCTCTTTTCTAATGGTATCATGAAATGGATTGAAGGCGGGTGCGGAACACGCTGAGCATGACGCTCGATAGGCGAGTGCCTTATTAACCGACTGCGACGGTGACGATGGCGACGAGAAAGCGAACGCGCAAACGGAACGAATGAAAGAAGGGAAAAGGCCAGAAAAAGAAAAAAAGCAAGGAAAAGCAACATGTGGGATGTTTTTTTGGTAGCGACCGTTGAAAGAAGGTTATGGAAGCTGATATGGAAGGAACGGATCCCTGCAGCTCTCGCTAAGTTGCATGGGTTTCATCGCTCCATAAGACCAGTCGTTTTTCTTTTCATCTCTAGATCTTTATTTTTTGGCGTTTATGTCGAAGGTGGGGCGGTGGGTTTTTTCAATGGGGCGGGAAATAGTCGGAAGAAGAATCAGTGAGAGGGGCAGCGCAGGGAAGTATATACGAGATACTGATATGGACAGGGTGTATATTATTGTCCTTGCTTTGGTGGGGTCCGCTATAGAGGCTTGGAGTACTTTCTTTCTGAATTGTATCCGGTATTCTCCGCGGCTCGGGAATTCCAAAAAGTTTTTTGGTTTGTTTATATATTTATACATACAATTAAAGCGGTCAATGGCTATAGATCTTCATGCCCGTGTACCTATATGGTACCTCGCCTTTTTGTCGTCCGTTTACGAGCCGCGAGCTCGAGCATGCCGATTCTAGGTGTTGCTTTTGCGGCGTTTGTGACAGCACTTCGGATCATTCGAGCCGTGACGTTTTGCCTGAAGGCCGATTGCAGATGGTACTCGAAACTTTCACCAACACAGACAAGGAAAAAAACTGTAGAAACCCTGATCATGATCGGCAGGATGATGAGATGTAAAATAAAATGGCCTTAGAGTACCTACTTGATCTAGACGTACCTAGGTACATGTTGTGTATCGCGATGGACTAGATTCCTTAATCCGAGGCTGCTCTCTATTCGCTCTTACCTAGGCTAACTTTGAGGTCGACAGGTTCCCACAGACAACTCTTAACGAGCACTCACTCGGTACCTGTTTTTCTTCGTGTGAAGCTGGGAGAACCTGTGAAATGAAAAATGAGATATATACAATTGGCACAGGGATGTGCCGATTTAAAACTCTGCGGTGCATCGGTTGCTCCCGCTGTCTGCTGCGCAGACACCCGATTGGATAATGCCGTTCATGAACGCGTAGGGTAGCCGCAGGCAACGCCGCGTATGGATATTGGAGGACTTTAACTACGTACGCGTTTTTTTATCCATTCCAAACCTGAAAGTAAATCGTGCCATCATTTAGATATTCTACTAGGACAGGTTGGAACTATTGGGATCCAGACGGAAACAATAAAGTGACAAAACCTCAGGGAACGAAGTCTCAGGCTTCAATAGATCTAGACACCGTCCGCCCTCCCAAACAGGCAATGTTGGATCAAAAAAAACACATAGAAAATCCGTCTGTGCACGTTGGTTTGGTCTCGATCTCATCCCTAACAGGCAGAACCAACACGCACAGACAGATTTTGTACGTGGTTTTTTTGATCCAACATTGCCTATTTGGGAGGCGGACGGTGTCTAATTGCAATTGGAGGATCCGGATATCGGATGTCGATGGATTAGCCTTGACCGCAAAGTGTTATCACACTCCGAACCCCGAGGCTAAAGGTGGATATAAAAAATAACTCGAAGAAGCACATTTACATGCATGTGCATTCGTTTGACATAGTTCGTCCGGGCTGCACAGTAAAGCGATTTTCTGGGAGCCATACAACAACTCCAGCAAAGAATGGGGTTCGGAGTAGAGTAGATTTCATGATAGCGTTGCTAGGGTTAGGGCTAGACTGATTTGCCGGCGGTCGAGGTGCACAATACGGGCGAAATTTCTGGACTCAAACAGTACTCTACTTTACAGTCAAAGGCAATAAATTGACTCTGTTTCTCTAGGAGGCAAGAATCGAGTCAAGATCCAAAGCCAGGTATGGAATGCAGGAGTAAATGACATCACTCCGCAAAAATTGTACAGAGACAGCCTAGATAATAGTTTCGCTATGCTGTGTTCCAATTCCTCTAGGTCATCTTTGGGATGAAGAAATCTAGCCACGCAGGCACACTCCGGATACACGCTATGGTGGCATACGCATTATTTTAGGGCTGTACATGTATGTATGGTGCGCATGCATGCGCATGGTTTGTCTTGTTCTCGATTTTCCGCGTTGAGCTCTCGTATACAAGGCTTTCCTTCCGCTCCAGGATTTGCATATTGAATGCTCACGACAGTCCTTCCTTGCGTTGACGGTTGGATCGAATATTCCGCCCCAGATCTTGTTCGTTTCCACCTCCCATTTCCGGTGGTGTTTCCTTGATATCGATCGAAGTGTAGCGGGGAGCGCCCTAGCCAGTATGTAGCATCGATATCGTTACTTGAGATATAACATTTTCCATATCTCCATACTTTCAGCAGCCCGTTTTTCTTTTCACATGCACATATCAATTTGAGCAGCCCGTATGAGTATTTAGTGATATCGGGAAGAGTGCATATGCGGCGCACGGTTCGGGGAACAGATTCAGGGGACTGTAGCGGTTGCAGTTGATTTATTAGCCGGCGTTCTCTGTAGCCGCTACTTACGTATACCGTACGGCGATATATACTAAGTAAGCATTTACAGTCCCTAAACAAAAGTGTTCGTGATCGGCAATTTTACACCAAAATACTTTATGGGGGCTTGGTGGTTCGGGGAAAGTATTTTGTCGGTATTTTTAGGGTCAAAACTCATTTTACAAGCCTTTCTGGCTGTCAAAAGCCTAACCAAAAGGCTGAAATCAGATTGTCTCGTCCCCATCCAACTACGCTTACTCAGCATAATTTTTTTCTGAAAATGGTGGTGTTTTTTTTTTTGATCGATGACTGACTAATACATCACAGACCACGTTGTCTCGAGCCCCAGACTCGGACCACTACTAGCGTAGTTACGCCAGTAAGCAGTTCGAGACTACAAATTATATTGAACCCCCCCCATTTTCTGTCTGGGCTGGAGACAAGAAATCGAACGCCCATAAAGTACCCGACTTTGCAGCAACACCACTCCACCACCACAAAAAATGGCTAATAGAGAATTTAATAGACAAAACTAGATGTAGGAAACTCTTAGTTTTGAAATTCTTGAAATTTTTCTGGCTGTATTGGTGCCACAGCTGTGGATCGAAAATTTCAGCGCCAAGTCAGCGCCTAATTTGTATGTAATATCGCCCTTTTTAGCCAAAGACCCTGCCTTTTAGACAATAATTGCTCATATCAACAACACTGACAACTATTAAGTCCAAACTTTGCACAGTACGTTACTCGAATGCCAAGCCAACCTTTGCACCCCATGAGAACTTCAAACAACAATAAGTCCATGAGCTGTCAATCACTCTGCATGATTTTTAAATAAGAATATATATACTTAAGTACCCCTACATATTATTTACTGGCCCCATTTTATTGTCTGAAGGTGTTGTGGTATTGCCTCAAAAAATTAAAATTTTTTTTGGACCTGTGGTACCTGCTGCAATTTTCAGCTCAATTGCTGCTGCAGACTAGCAGAAAGGCCTTGTATTCAGTGGGTTACCAGTTCTGACACCTGATAACCATTTCTGAGGGATGGTAGACACAGCTTGCTGTACTTTATTGGGTGTTGATAGCTTTTGTTTTGGTGGTCCCCGAAAACGAGGTGTGCTGCCAAGCCATCACGAACACTTTTGTCTAGGGACTGTACTTGTATCGATATCTGGGAAACTTCCCAGATCAAATACAGTTATAGCTAATGGAGGAATTGTTAATTTCCATGTCTTTGGGCATTCAGATCTGGGAAAAAAGGATCGGACGTCCTGTTTTGGTTGAAGCTTGCTGAGAGAACAGGTGTCAACAAAAACTCAGTGCGCTTGATTCTGCTGCTCTAATATTCAGATTACATTTTACGTAAAACCGCGCGTGCTTGCCAAACCCGGGTATGCATCAAACGCCAACTGTACTCTACGTATACGGAAGCATGTCATGCATGATTCCCAGGCGTGTTTGGGTATGATAGCAAACGATGCCCACAATTGGAAGGGCTGGACTCGGAGAATCAATTGGCAGAAGTTGTTGGTGTTGTTGAATGTTTGCATTACTCGAACTCAGGATCTCAATAACTCTCGTAAGTTTGAAGATTTCAGTCGTAAAAGCTACCGTGAGTGCAGTGTTTCCGGATATTCAATAACTCAAATCATGGCAAATTGGACTGTCGCACATAATGATTATAATTAATACCTGTTGGCACTTCTTTCTTCTCGCTAAGCTTTTTCGATGCCGGTGTTTTCGGCGTTTCTTCGTTTGTTTTCATGTATCTTATTTTCCGTTATCTCCAGGATTTAGGTACTCTTGCTGAAGCCCTATTCCCAAGGTTTTCGTTGCTTCCTCGAGATTTAGGCGAAAGGCGGAGAGCTGCAACATACTGGTATACGTATTTCTTCAGAATGATAAAAACCTCATCTAAAGGGCCCGTAAAACCCGCATGACTTTTTGGTAGCACTTTCTTTAAACCCGCCCCCAAAACTTTACAATTTACCTGTAAATTTTAGTGCCTGTGAAGAAAAATTGGTGGACTGGCCGGATCCGAGCGATACTCTGTGATTCTAACTTCCGTGAGTCTATTTGAAGCAAGTTTACACAGCATATGTAGAAGAGGTGCTTCAAACTCTCACCTGTATCCCTACATATGCGGAGATACCATGCATGCAGTATAAAAGTCAATTGTACATGAACCATTCCATGATAGGGATCAGTCTGAACGGTAACTTTACGGATGAAGTTTCCAGCCTTCTAGCGTAAATTTCAAGTGGCTTTCTTGGTTCAACCATTGGCTCTCAACGCACCAAACAACTAAGTCTCTAGCCGACGTCGAGTGGCTAGTTGCAAACGTGTGCAACTGGCCTGGAGATCTAGACAATTCATATGCAAAAAAGGGCTGTCCTATCAATACCTACTCCACCACCTCGGTAAACGAGGTTTTCACATGCATGGCACATTAATCTTCATTTGTTTCTCTGTGGAGTATACAGTTTTTTTCACACAGCACTCTTGATATTCGGAACTATGTAAAACCGCGCAAGTGACCTTAGCCTTCTATCACGCCATATAACTCGGAAAGCTTCCGAAAGTATGGATGAACCTGCCTAGGATGCATTCTAATAATCAATCAGAAACAAAACTCCGCCTCTGAGATTTAGAGTAGGATGGACCCAGGGTACAGGGTTATATATCCTTCCGGGATATCCTGAAATACTCTATATTGACTGCAGTGCTGTACAGCGGCGTCCTGTATTATGACAATAGCCTCGTCTTGTCGGAACCAACGGCAGGGTGGGAACAGGGTTTCCCATGCGGGCATAGCCGAAAACTGTGTGCGGAAGTTGGTCGTGTGAGGGGCCATGAATTGATCAGAGTTACAAGGTGATGGACTTAAGCATCCGGTCCCGACGGGATTCCGTCCTGGTAAGAGATGCAATTTGCAAAGCCTTATTGCAATGTGTAAATTCTATTTCCTGGTCTATAACGTCGATATGCTATGCAGCTGCAAGGAGAACTTGGAGGATTTGCGTCTGGGATCCAACAATAGGGCAAAATGACAGCAATTTTCTGGTTGTAGAGTACATATGTACATATGTCGTTCCAGTTTGAAGAAGCGAACATTAACACTGAGTTATATAGAATGATGCGCAGTGAATCGAGATGCGGGTGACAGGTGGGGGCAGGTCATATACAGGTGGCGTCGCTGAAGGGACAATTTGCGTGGTCGATGTGCGATATGTATACGTAGTCAACTTTTACTGTCCTAGTTTCTGTATTCAAATGCCTCTATTGTAACCATCAAAAATTCGATGCCTCTTTCTTCCGCGTTCGAATTCCTCATTCTCTCCGTCTGCAGCTGTGTTCCATATACAAACCCGCCTCAATATCACCCTTTCCTTGGAGCTTCAACTCGAATTTATGGTTCCCGGGTGAAGGAGCGTTTAGCCATTATTCAGCTTTCCGGTAACTCCAGCTTCCGTCGTCCCTAGCTTCGTGTCTTGCAATCAACCAGACATGGGAGATGACGAACTTCGCCCCAAACATGAAAAAAAGCTCTCACTACTTGAGCAAACATAGTAATGGAGTGTAACGGTGGGTTGTTTGGGACCCGTTATTTAGTGGAATATACCGGGTTTGACTGACGCCAGCCTAGGCAGCTTTGCTTCACCGTCGACGTCGGGTCTGTTGCCTTTGCCTATCTCAGCTGAACTGCGTCCCTAAGACAGGCTGCATGTATCATGATGTATGGTAGGCACGTCGTCATTTGAGGACACAACGTGGTTCGGTCCGCAAACCATCGTTTGTTTGTAGTCAAAAAATAAATCAAAGGATTTGAATTCCGGCGCTGGGGCTTTAATTCCACATGCCGGTCTCCTCGTTGCGATCAACCCATAATGGTCATTAACAGATGATTGCCTTCCTCCGTAACTTTCACCGCTCTTTGAGCAACATGTCTGGGGTGAACTTAGCGTCTTGAATGGCGTTTAAGCAGATCCGCAGCTCAGTGTGGACACTACGCAACCGCCGAAGCCGCGGGCGTGTTAAAGCGAGCGGCTACATCAGAAATCAAGAAACATCATAACATTCCTCCAGATTGACAATGAACACGTAACGTAATTTACCGAGTGACCGATCATGACACGGTAACCGATCACCCCCCGGGCGAAATTTTATTGCTCCAAATGACCCGTTTTTACAACCCTTCCTGACCTGGTGACCACTGGGGGTTGATTAACAACCCATAGTCCCTTCTCTCCATACTCTCCATCATCATCTGAGTCCTGCTCATCATCATCTATATGTGCAAGTGGGTTTCCAAGCTCCATTTGCTTTTTCTCGCTCTCAGACTCCCACACATCTTCTGTCTCATCCTCCCCATCGCTTATCACAATTACAGAGGGTTTTCCCACTCCTTTGCCCTTCTTACCCCTATATTTAGAAGAGCTGGGGCCTGCTGCTGCTCCACTTGCTACCTTGGCTGCAGTAGTCATCTGATGCTTTTTTGCTTTCTCAGCCTTTTCCTCTTCTTTTCTCAATGTCTCTTCTCTGAGGTGTACCACATCCTCCTGTGTGATCACTCTAGCTTTAGTAAGGTGGCGATAGTCTTTTGCAGCAGCAGCAGGTACATCATTGGCCTCAGGGCGAAGATGTCTTATAGTTTCCACTCCTAATTTCTGACCAGCAAAGGCAAATTGACGACCTCGTCGGGGATGTCCATCTATGCGATTACCAGCAGATGATTGATGATCTCTTTTGGGTGTACTCAGTTGTTATCGGTCTGCTGTTTGAGAACGCTGAACCCCTCTGGCCGCGTATCTGGGAAGACGCAACTAGCCCTGAGAGCTCTCAATGTATGCACCACATCTGAGCCATCGTCCTTGCGACCTCGATCAAGATTAATGTGCGCAGCAGCAGGTATCATTTCATTTTTGTCATTGTGGTGTTTCGATGTGCGAAATTCATTTTTTTCCCCATTGAAAAGTTGTCTGTGATCGTTCTAACTACTGTACCTTGAATCAAATTGGGCTCCAGCACGTATAAGGTGTAGGAGGAACCAATTGGAAAATATTGCTACCAATATAGTAGTATGAAGTGACGATAGTATATTCTTAGTCTAAGCGATCAGTCTATCCATGCAGATCATCTAGCATCGTGGGTGCATACGTATCCCCTTCTGGTCCATACTCTCTGCCGAGCCGCACCTTCTGTCAACCCCTTCTCTCAACAGAATAAAGCTACAGACCTAGTCAGGATCTTTATGAAAGAAGTATGGAAGTACCATGGCCTACCCTCGAACATAGTATTAGATAGAGATTCTAGGTAAATATCGGTGTTTTGATCTTCCATGGTTGAGATTCTTGACATTCAATTGCAGATGTCATCGCCATTTCTGTTACGGGGATACTTATAACTGGAAACTCCGTCGTAAGTAAGGCCGCCTACTTATTAGAAGTCGTAGGTATCCTGAAAAATCCTTTTCGTCGTGTAAAAGATCGGAGTAAGATTCCTCCTTGTCCTCATAGGAATTGAGGTAATAGGCTGATGGGAGTTCACCGGTATAAAACCAGTGACAGTATTTGAAGGCGATATCGTAGTGCGAGATAAAACCTCGTGCGTTCCAGAAATCGTGATGAGTGACTGCTCGTTCACAAAGGGCGTGTGCGTAAAGAACAATAGAGTCAAGGTCTCGAAAATATAAAGACATAAAATTCTTCAAAGTAGAAAACTTAATAATATTTTAGATTCTTGTCCGCTG
>MU122204.1:47765-68236 GCA_014904905.1 Wilcoxina mikolae CBS 423.85 | reverse complement strand
ACACCAGCGGACAAGAACCTAAAATATTATTAAGTTTTCTACTTTAAAATATATGTCTTTACAATTTCGAAATCTTGACTCTATTGTTCTTTACGCCCACGCACTTTGTGAACGAGCAGTCACTCATCACGATTTCTGGTACGCCCGAGGGTTTATCTCACACTACGATATCGCTTTCGAATACTGTCACTGGTTCTACACCGGTGAACTCCCATCAGCTTATTATGCCAATCCTTCTGAGGACGAGGAGGAATTGTACTCCGAGTTCTTACACGACGAAGAGGATTTTCAGGATACTTACGACTTTTGAAAAGTAGGCGGCCTTACTTACGACGGGGTTTTCGGTCATAAGTATCCCCGTAACATCCCCATAGTAAAGTTCCGCTTCTCGAGCTCTGACGTGTGCCTGCCGGAGAGTGAAGAGGCGTACCCCGCTCTAGCCGGCTGTCCCATATTGCTTGATAAAGTAAAGTAGTTCTGGTCGAAATGATCATATACGGCTGACCCGAAAGTTCCCGCAATGGCGTGATCATGCTTCATCAACTCATGACGTCCCTAACTATCGGGGGCCTAGGCATATAGTAGCATACCACCCTAAGTGTACGGGCCTGATGAATCCGCCAGCTAAGTATCGTGACTATCGCTGTTCGATCGAGAAGGTGCACTGCCCTCGCGCGAGTTAATCATTCCGCTTTGTCCGGGCTCGGTATTGGATATGCGTAGCTTCGTCGCTCAGAGGATAGGATAGCTGCGGGTGTGACATCAACCAGCCATAGTGACAGGTGGCCGAATGCAGATTGCCATGGACACCCTCCGTACCTCGTGCACCTGCTAAGGGACAACCCCTAACAGTACCTCCCTCTCTAGCTCTGGTGACCTCAACAGAATCTCCATCATAAAAAGTGTTCAAACAATAGATACCACTCAGACAGCGTATATCTCATAACTTTCAAATAAAAATAAAAATTTCTCTTCACATAATAATGACCTCCACGTAACTCAGCGCGGTTTGAGTTTAACAAATAAAATTCATAATTTCCTTTTCTTTCGTACCAAAGATTTATTCCCTTGAGATTTCCACCGGGAATCCTTCTCCATTGCCGGGTTCTTGGTAGAGTATTCGGTGATAACTTCGGGGGCGATGTCGTTAAAATGTTCCCATGATTCCCAGGTATTTTCGTCGTGAGAATATCCAGTCCACTTAACCAGAAAGACATGCTTTCGGTGATCGTTATCCGTTGGTCCGCTGGCAACAACTGACTCAGGTGTCCAGCCGCCATCGTCGGCCTCGATTGGAGGTACCTCCCTCTCTAAGGGATTACCTCGATATGGTTCGAGCAAAGCGACATTGAAGGCTGAGTGGATTTTCCATGTAGTGGGAAGTTCGAGTCGACACCATCGTTTGTTGGCTCCGACCTTGATGATTTTGGATGGTCCGTACATCCTGTCGTCGAGTTTCCGACACTGTCGTTTTGTCCGAATATTGCTTCCATTGAGCATAACCAAGTCTCCGACTTTGTACTGAGGAGCTGGGCGTCGTTTATGATCGTAGTATTGTCCCATCGTTTCCCTGGTTACCTCCAGCTGTTGCTCTAGACGGCGATAAACCTCGACCATATAATGTGCGTATAGTTCTGAACCCGGGTTGCGAAACTGAACCTCCGTTGGCCAATTTGTACGTGCCTCATACCCATAGTTGGCGTAGAAGGGTGTAATCTTTGTGGATGCATGTTTCGAATTGTTGTATGTGTATTCGGCCATGGGTAACATTTCGCTCCAGTTAGACTGTTCGTAGTTACAGTATGTACGCAAGTAATGTTCGATGGTCTGATTAATGCGTTCGGTTTGTCCGTCTGTCTGTGGATGAGAAGCCGTAGCCATTGATCGTTTGATGCCCAGAAATTGGTATAAGTCTGCGAGAAAGTGGCCGGTAAAGACTGCGTCGCGGTCTGATACCACGTCAAGCGGCATGCCATGATATTTCCAAACGTTGTTGAGAAATAGCCTTGCCACTGTGGATGATTCCCGTTTATCTGTGGGAATGAAGTGCGCCATCTTAGTGAACCTGTCGACTACTACCATGATATTCTTATTTCCATTGGACTCTGGTAAATCGGTGATGAAGTCAACCGATATATAAGTCCATGGTGAGGATGGTAGTTCGAGTGGATGCAACAGCCCGTGCTTTGCGTGTCGAGGTGTCTTTGTTCGTTGGCATGAGTCGCACTTGTTGCAGTATTCCCGTACGTTGTCTTCGAGTTTAGGCCAGTAAAAATTCCTCGTGATGAGTTCCAAGGTGCGTTCGCGACTGAAGTGTCCGGCGATGCGTGAGTCGTGGTCCTGGTGGAGTACCTCTTTCCGAAATCCGTCTGGTACATATAATCTTCCTTTCCAACACAACATTCCTTCTTCATCTATTCCAAACCTTCCGTCAACATTCTGATTTTTCTCCTGAACCTTCCGTAATATCCTTTGATAATCCTCATCCTGACCAATTTCCTTTTTAAACTTCTCCTTTACTGTCTGTATCAACTGACTGACCGTAAATCCTGCCAAACTAATTTCTTCCCAATCTTCATTGTCCAGATCCATCGCTCCGACTTCTAACCAATGATCTGGTCCTAACAAGGTTGCCGAAGTTGTACCCCCCTCTTTTAGGGCGAACTCTGGGCGCCTTGATAACGCATCGGCTTTTCCGTTAGCTGTTCCTTTTCGATAAACAATTTTAAAATTATATTCTTGTAATACTTCTGCCCATCGTGGTTGTCTCCGATTGAGCTGTTGTGTTTCTTTGAAGTATTGGAGGTTCATATGATCGGAAAAGACTGTTGTTGTATGTATTGCTCCTTGAAGATAACATCTTCATGTTTTGAATGCATATACGATAGCGAGCATTTCTTTATCGTATATTTGGTAATTTAGTTCGGCTGGCGAAAACTTCTTTGAAATGAAGGCGACCGGATGTACTTTGCCGTCATCAAACTTTTGTGACATGACCGCTCCCATAGCAAAGTCCAATGCATCCGTTTCGACCATGGCTGGTCTATCGTCATCGTAATGTTGAAGTATTGGTGTATTTTCTGCCGCAAATAAGATGCAAATCTTATAATAAGCTGCCTTGGCTGCATCTCCGAACTGGAAGTTCTTTCCATCGCCCTTAAGAGTATCTATAATAGGTGCGACGATACCGGCGAATCCCTTGATAAATCGTCGATAAAAATTCCATAAGCCTAGAATAACCTGAACTTCTTTTTGGTTATTAGGCATTGGCCATTTCGTTATGGCTTCGCTCCGACTTGGTGCCATCTTAAGTCCTTCTCCGCTGACAAGGAATCCGAGGAATTCAACCTCTTGCTTATCGAATTCGCACTTGTCGATTTCCACCACAAGGTTGTTATCTTGTAGGACTTGAAGTATCTTGCCTACATATTCGTGGTGTTCTTTCTGTGTTCCCTTGGTAGTGATAAGGACGTCGTTGATATAGACCACCGTAATGTCGTTAAGTCCTTCTAGGAATGGTTGAAGGATACCGTTCATCCAACGTTGAAAAGTAGCTGGTGCGTTGGTGAGTCCAAATGGCATAACTGTATACTCGTATGATCCGAATTTTGTTCTGAAGGCCGTCTTTCATTCATGTCCCTTGGCCATTCGAATCAAATGATAACCCGATTTCATATCCAACTTCGTGATCCAGGTTGCTTCTTTCATTCGACTTTGCAATTCATCCATTAATGGTAGAGCCGTCTTGTCTTTGATTGTCAGATCGTTGAGTCTTCGATAGTCGACGCAAAGACGCAGGCCTCGTCCATTTGGTTTGGGCACAAAGAGGATAGGTGATCCTGCTTGTCCCATGGACGGTTTTATTTTTCCTTCTCTTACCATCTTATCGATGTATTCCTTGAGCAATTGTTCTTCTTCGCGCGAAAGCTGATATATTGGTCCCACCTTAACTTGATCGTCGGATACTTTCAAGTTAATCTGATGATCATGAGGACTGTGAGAGGGGAGCTTTTCCGCTTCGTGAGGGTCGAACAGTAACATCCATTTATGGTACTGTTGAGGGAGTTTTTCTGCCAGTATGCTTGTTGATGCGAAACATAAGGCACCGATATTTATGGCGTCGGTTCGGGTAGCGATACGATCGTCATACGTAATCTCCCAATTTGTGTGGAGATGTCCGTGATTGTAACATTTCTGTTCACACTCGGTGAAGTGCAAACATCCGTATGTTGCTCCCTGCGCTTTGTGTTGTTTCAAATACCACGCAGGTATAAGAACGTCATAGTCAGTATGCATCGGCACAATCTCGAACGTTTCGAGTGTGCGATGGTTACCAAAAGCCAATCCTAACGGTACTGTATATAATCCAGGAAGTTGTGTTGACTTACCGCTAAAATCCTTTGCTTTCATTTCTTTTGACCGTCTGATTACCGGAATCTTAAATACCTTGGCACACTGAGGTGACATGGTAAAAGATGTTGATCCCAAATCCAGCATAGTTCGGACCGGAAACTGCTGTATCCTTCCTCCGCTGTCCGTGTGGTCCACAAAGAACCGGTATATGGGTCGCTTGTCGATTCTGGTTTTGGGAATCTTGTGTACATGTTTCGTTTCGTAGTAGACAAAATCGTCTGAGGTGTTTTGGCATTTAGTTGAGGGTTCTTCCTCTGAGGGGACGTGTTTTCGTTTGGTAGCCATCCTTTCGACAATGGCTCGGCCACATCGGGTCGTTGAGGGTAGTGTTGTTCTACCACTCGTAGTTGGGTTCTTCGTTCAGTAACTCTTCGAACGTAGGACTAATTTCTTCTGGGTAATGTTCCTCTATTTCGTAAATTGTTGATAAAGCATCAGGTGCTCTTCCGACCGTGGTACGTGAGTCCCTGCCGTCGTGTTCGCAGCAACAAAACGTCCAATCTTCACACTCAACGTGCATTCCCTTATATTTGGTCCAGAAGTCTCCAAAGACGGGATCGTTAATGGCCAAGCCACCTCCGTTCCGAGCTGCTTCTGTCCAGTACAGATTCCAAGGCTTTGGTGAATCAGGTTGGTCCCAGAAATAAGATTCGAGTGGTTCTTCTGGTTCTTTGAGTATTGCGTCGATGCTTGCAAACGTGTTGAGAGGTTCTGGTTCTGATAGTAAGCAGGGAGTTCCTGCAAAATCGAAGAAGTTGATACGTCCGTGGTGGTTTGTATCGTATGGTGTCATGGTTATAGTTGTAATTGTAGTTGTCTTTTTTGCGTCACTACTGACCAGCAGTTTCATCCCTACCGGATTCCTCAGGGTGACGACCGGAATTCATATTAGTGACAACCCAAAACAAATGGCTTTCTCCCGCCTATCTCTGTATCCTTTACTCCATCTCGATACTTACCATTAATCCGAGCTATCCTGATGCTCCCACCAATTGTCTGCCACATCCGAATCTTCTTCTTCACTATCAACGGATTCCGAACCGGATGGTTTTTCTCCGTCTGAAGTTTCTTCAACTTCCTCTGGTTCTCCAACCATATAATCGTCCATCTCATCGTCCAACTGGTCGTATACCCCGACCTTCATCTTTTGGTATGCTTTCGGGTGGCCGTAGTCGGCAGTTCCTTTTGACAATTTGATGTCCCGAATGCATTTCATGGTGTTATGGTTGCCTTTTCGTTCAGCGGGCCATGCACAGCGCTGACATTCCTTTGCTGCTCGTCGTCGAGCCAGCTTCGAGTTTTCGATTCCATCCGTCAATTGTTTCCAGGTCTTACCTTCTGCGTTCACAAAGGGGTTGGGTTTAGACGAACCCCTGTTATCCTTTGATTGTCGCTGAGTGCCCCGTTATTCAAAACATTGGCGTTGACGTTGGAATCCGGAGCCAAGACCCCTGGGTTTCTGGATCTTGCCCCTCTCTTTGTTGACTCGTCTGGAAGATGTTTCGGATATCCTTGATTTTTCCATAAATCCGAAATTCTTTTCATTTGCTTTCCAGACTTCAACATTGTTGCCGGCATTGATGATAATTTCTCGAAGTTCCTCATCTGTCTTATCAGCCGGATTGATAAGAGTAAGATGCTTAACAATTTCGGAGGGTAGCTTGCTCATCAGCATAGTCCGATATGCTACTCCAAAAACCTTTGCTTTTGCCTTCAGGGTATCGAACTCCATAATCATATCCTGAACATTTCCACCGTATCTGCGTCCGGTGAGTGCTTTGTACACTGTTTCCTGTTGGTGCTTGTTGTGGAAACGGGCGTTAATTGCAGCTCGGTATACTGACCAACTGCGGGGATGTTTTCCGGCGTGCGCCTCCGATTCCCATTGCATGTGCCAAGCCAATGCGTGATCTTCCATTCGTCCTCGTACGTACTGAATTTTAAGGCCCGGGCCGGTAAATAAATGTGGTTGGTCTGCGACGAATGCCTCCATACTCATCCACCACACATCAAAATTCTCCGAAGCCCTTCCTTTAAACTTCGCCGGGTCTGACAGTTTGAGCCATGTCTCTCGGCGCCTCTCAAGCTGCTGAGTGTCTGGTCTCTGAGAACGTCTGTTATTTCCGTTTCCCGAGCGGTGAGACCCCGAATGATGTGATCCTGGTGGAGGTGGATCTCCTCCAGCTCCATCTGCGGGTGGTGGTGGGTTGGACGGTCCTGGTTGGACTTCTTCTGCCGAAGTGGCCTCCCCTAATCCAACATCCGTGCCAGATCCTCCTCTTAAACCAACAACCTGTGCCACATCCGAGTCCGTAATAGGCGAAACACTTCTGCCTCGCTCTTCTGCCTGTTGTTGCCATTGTTGGATCTGAACCCGCCTATCCGGGTGTACTGGTGTTGATTCTGAGACTTTAGCTCTCTCAAAGGCCAAAGTAAGTCCAGTATGTTCCTTCTGAAGCTTATTGACGCTTGCTTCCAGAATCTGGTGGTCCATCCAAGATGGTACTTCCTCCGCAAACCTTTTTTCTATCCTTGCCATCCTTTCTTGTTGCGACTTCATCGCTGCGTTCCATGCCGACATTTTAATCTGGAGTGCCCTTATCTGATTCTCGCACTCCGTAATCCTATTTTGTAGACTTTCGAATTCCTCCGATGCTTCCTTAACCACGTAATCATTCTGACATTGAAGCGCTGCCAGTCCCGTTCTCGTTTCGTTCAATACTGCGCTGAGAATCCGAATCTGTTCCTCGGGTTCCACGATGACTTGTTGTTCAAGGGCCTTGTCGGTTTCTACTTGCTGACTGATTAACTGACAACCTAGTCGAACGTCTTCGAATTCCGCCTCGATGGCCTGTTTCTCGCTGTTGCAGGCCTCGACTAGTCGTTGAAACTCCTGATCCAGACGACTGACCTGGGCCTGTACGCTGTCGATCATTTCCGTGTCTTGGTCCTTCTTGGAGTTGAGATACTGCCTCCTCGAGGCCTCGTATTGCTCTTGCAGTTTCCTGACTCATTCTGGTAAGGGTCTGGAGGGCTGCTTTGATTTCGCGACTCCAGATGACGCTGGTGCCAACTGGTTCGCTCCTGAGAGAAGTCGGCGTCTGTTGCTGGCCATTGTGAAGTTGTCGAGAGGGGAACGTAAAAGGACAGGTAACTAGTTGTCCTTGTGGGGGTACCACCTGCTGTGGTACTTGTTCTTGTTGCGATCTATTCCTCAGCGGTGTGTAGGAAGTGCACGTAATACAGGTTCCGCTGCAACCTCTCTGACAATGTTCTGCGCAAAATCCTTGTCGAGTATTTCCTTCCGGATGATTGAGATAACGGATTGTGCAACAGGCTGGATTGTCGCAAACTATGCAATTTGTAGTCATAAACACTTTTGGACGTGTCCAAAATATTATACTGTTACGGGGATACTTATAACTGGAAACTCCGTCGTAAGTAAGGCCGCCTACTTATTAGAAGTCGTAGGTATCCTGAAAAATCCTCTTCGTCGTGTAAAAGATCGGAGTAAGATTCCTCCTCATCCTCAGAGGAATTGAGGTAATAGGCTGATGGGAGTTCACCGGTATAAAACCAGAGACAGTATTCGAAGGCGATATCGTAGTGCGAGATAAAACCTCGTGCGTACCAGAAATCGTGATGAGTGACTGCTCATTCACAAAGGGCATGTGCGTAAAGAACAATAGAGTCAAGGTCTCGAAAATATAAAGACATAAAATTCTTCAAAGTAGAAAACTTAATAATATTGTAGATTCTTGTCCACTGGTGTGTTCTGACTGTGGATTGCTGCTAGAGCTTGATGTTTTACTTTGCGGGTGCAAAGGTGGTTCTTTTATAGAGCGAGTTACTCGTCTACTCTCTATGATTTCAGTGTTTGTACTAAGATAGCTATGGCCTCTGATCGTTAGGCTGATTACTCGATCTCAGTAGGTTGCGCTTCTTTTCCGTTTGACGTTCGGCACTTTTTAAAGTGCCAGGCATCCCATTGGTTATCCTCATGCCGCCAGGTTTTGCCACGTAGCCCATTCTAAGCCCGTTTGCTTTTCTTCTGGTCTGTATGCAAACGCAGAAAACAGTTTTCGGCAACGACCGCTGACACGTTCGTCGAACCATCACTTGCTCTTAGATATCTCGACTCAATGTTAAATCGGATAGTGGATTGCAGGGGCATGTTTACCCTTATAGACTTATATTGGCGACCAGCCACTGCTATGCCACGTATCGTATTCCCATCTCGCTGGCTTTTACTCCCATCTCAGGGCTGCAGCTTATGTCGGACCAGCTCAACCAAGAACTGCCGTTACTCGGGAATGAAGACCCACACACAAGCTCTCAATAGGTAGATTGAGCTACCGGGGCGCAGTTAACATATGGAGTCCCTAGACTGTATAGTTATCCCCATAGTAAAGTCCCGCTTCTCGAGCTCTGACGTGTGCCTGCCGGAGAGTGAAGAGTCGTACCCGCTCTAGCCGGCTGTCCCATATTGCTTGATAAAGTAAAGTAGTTCTGTTCTAAATGATCATGCACGGCTGACCCGAAAGTTCCCGCAATGGTGTGATCATGCTTCATCAACTCATGACGTCCCTAACTATCGGGGGCCTAAGCATATAGTAGCATACCACCCTAAGTGTACGGGCCTGATGAATCCGCCAGCTAAGTGTCGTGACTATCACTGTTCGATCGAGAAGGTGCACTGCCCTCGCGCGGGTTAATCATTCCGCTTTGTCCGGGCTCGGTAATGGATATGCGTAGCTTCGTCGCTCAGAGGATAGGATAGCTGCAGGTGTGATATCGACCAGCCATAGTGATAGGTGGCCGAACGCAGATTGCCATGGATATCCTCCGTACCTCGTGCACCTGCTAAGGGACAACCCCTAACAATTTCATCCATAAATTGATGATTGTAAGGACGTACGTCCTCGTATGGGTGAATACGTGTAGATACGGTTGCAAACGGGAATAAGTAATATATATCAATTATGTGGTGTCTAGGTAAGATAATCGCTAGTGTGCCAAAAGCACTTCGCGAGGTGATTATATATGAAGGGCGCTTACCCGGCCTCGGCAGCCCAGTACGCTTGGAAGGGCCAAATGTACCTGGTATCGCCATTACATCATCCCCCTCTTTATCAGCAGACCTCCTGGGCTGCAACATATATATACATAAAGAAAGACAAGGTTAGGTTCGTTCGACTTCGTACGTCTGCATAAGTCCCACGACCGATCGGTGCCATCACGGCGACCTCACAGCAGATTCGGTGCATGGAGAAATCCACCTCCAGTGGTAGGTGGTAAAACCCATGCCGACGCCATTTATACTGGGCCGAGATCCATAAGAAACGAAGAGAAGAAAGAGATGAGAAGGAAACGTCGAATTGATCCTGAATCCTCCAAGTCCACCTCCGAATCGAGGTTGCTCCAACAGCAGGCCTTGTTTGAAGCCCATTCCATCAGCAGGCTTGCAAGTCCATGGTTCTGAATACCCAAGTAGACTTCCAGTTTCTCCGAATGCAAGCAATTGATCCCCATAGTGCTAACCCGGTGGTGCTCGAATCGGTAAATACCATTGGCCGAATTGCGGGCGTCATTCGGCATTGATATATGGTAGTTGACACATGTTATGCTGGACTCGAATTCCGACTAATCGATCGATCGTTCGTATACGATTCCTTTCGTTGAACGCGTTAGTGAACGTCATCTGAGGGACAAGGCAATCGCGGCTGGTATCGCATCGCAGCAGTCAACTAGTATAATTGCATCATGTACTTATCTTGGTCATAGCTGCTGCTCTTGAGAGCTTCTCGAATTTGTATGATTTTCATATCTCTTTGCTTTCGTTTATTCAAGTACACGGTAGACCTCATCGGTGATAGCCTGATGATATGTGTCACACCGATTGGCTCCAAGTTGACTCGTATATCGGTTATCTGGATTTGACTTTCCGTTGTCATTCTGCTTCCGATTGGTTGACTTGTGTCGGCCTCATTTGGCCCTTGATTGCGGTCATCATATGTCGACATGTATTGGTACATGCTCCTTCGAGTTGCGGTATCTAACTCGTAAGTGTGCTATAAGGTTATACTCACAACGTAACCAAGTATGCTTCTGCTCCATATGCATCAAGGCAGCCATTCTCCGATTTCCATACCTTCGACTTCCTAATGCACGAAAGTAGTGAGTTTGCATACGCCATGCCCTTCCGAGCCTAGCTGTAGGGTGCGCACCCTAAATTCTAGCATGATCTGATTAGTCACCACTATCGGCGGCAATGTCAATCGGTTATCGTCGTGGCTTCGTTTAGTTAAGACCAATTGCATGGCATATTCGTTCGTTGATATATCTAATTCGTAAGTAACCCCTCGTACAAGGTCATAGTTACCATGTGATTTGGTGCGTTCGCATTCTCGGCTATGAAGCTCCAACGTGGTAGCCTTCTCATACGTCCATTAGGAATTGCAGCCGGTTCACAATCCGCGCAGCTTAACATTTCGACTGCTGATTTGGCCGGCTCTCTGCCGCTAGCACTGGGTGCAGTTGATTCCATTGATATCATCGGTTGTAGCTGATTGTGCATTGAATGTATTCGGTGGTGAAGACCAGTAGCATAGCTAGTGTTGGCAACGAAGCGGATCGGTTCGTCGCGGATCGAACCAGGGCGCGGTTCGATCCGGATTCGATCCGAGATTTGGACGAAGTTCCGAGGTTTGTCCGAACCGGTTCGCGAACCATCTATCCTCGAACGATAATAGGTAAGCGAGTTCTTGTCCGATCGGCTCGATTTGTAGCGCATCTTGTAGCGGGAGAAGTTAGCTACAAGATGCACCAAAAATCGAGCCGATCGGACAAGAACTCGCTTACTTATTTTTGTTCGCAGTTGTCGATTGAAATGGTGGGGTTTGAGGCGAAAGGCTTGGCAAGGATCCGGTTCACACGGACCAAATCGGTTCGTCAATTGTACGAACCCCGGGCGGTTCGTTGCCAACACTAAGTATAGCCATCGCTCCCAGACTTCTCGGTGCACTTGCACTTCATTTCGTTGATTTACTTCGCAGCCGCTGACCTACTTTCTTATGTACACGTCTATTATAGGCCAACAGAATTCCTAGAGACTAACTCAGCAGTTTTAAGAGTTCCAAAGTGACCGGACTCAGGGTTGTCATGAACAAGACTTATCACTTTACTGCGGAGAGCATCATCCGCAGGGACATATATCCTCCCCTCATAGGTCAGAGCTCTAGCGACGACACTCCATTGGTTCATGTATTTGGCTTTGGCTTTGGCTTTGGCTTTGGCTTTGGCTTTGGCTTTGGCTTTGGCTTTGGCTTTGGCTGTGTCCATTGGATTTTCGACTAGCTTACCTGAGACGTCGACCGCCAATGAGTCAGTAGCCTGAGCCTTCTTTATCACCAGTAGGAGGTCATCGTAGGGTTCAACTGTCCGGGTTGCCAAGAGCTGTGCGAAAGGCTTCTCGTAGCCGATCTTATAAGCGGGCCGTCGGCAGGGTTTTTTGTGCCTTCCAGGTGTTCGATAGTAAAGTCGTAGACTGATAAGATCTCATTGACTTCGAGGGCACCTGTGAGCCAAGTGCACTCACAAGGCCAAGTGCGCATGCGAGCCAAGTGCACTCACGAGGCCAAGTGTGCTTGCGAGCCATGTGCACTTATGAGGCCAACTGCACTTACGAGGCCAAGTGTACTTACGAGCTCAGGTGCACTTGATATCTGCAGCATGATGGGTTATCGTTTCAGCACTTCTGTTGCAGATTTGGTCGTAGTAGTGCTTTCTCGGATTCCGTAACGATCATTCTCCTCTTTTTGAGGTCCGTGCTCCATCGACGTCAATCATGTGATGCCGGTGTTGTATCGGTTCGTACGCGTCGTCGATCTCGTCGATTCTGATACTTTCAATTGCAAGTCTTCACAGAACCTCTTATAAAGTCAGTGTTTCTGAAAGAAGGATAGACTTAAACATAACCTTGTATCGCCATATTGGTAAGAAGACCCTTGTCATCCCTCTCAAGGGTGAGTACGATTGCACTCTGCATTCCACGGCTCTCCTGTAGCTCAATAAGTGCCATCCGTCTAGCAGCCATTTCTCGTCGCAGCCAACATGGTCAAGCATCTCCGAGGTCACTGGAATGGGGTACCAATTCTTGATTGTACTTGCGTTGAGAGCTCGGTAGTCAACTTCTGAGTTTCAAGTCGCCGTCCTTCTTTGCAAAAATATCGATGCTGGCGCCAGTGATGATGACCGTTGGATGACACCATTGGCCAGGTTTGTCTCGATGTAGACCTTTAGCGTTCTTGAATCAACCTCTAACAGGTAATAGATCCGCCCATATTGTAGCTTGTGCCCGGGGTCTATTGCATGGTCAATTGACTGGTGCGGTAGGAGCGTCTCTGCCTTGGCCTTACTAAAGACCTCAACGAATCCCTGATGCTTGGCTGATATATGACCACCATCGTCGGTCGGTACTACCGGCACTCCGGTCTTGTCCGCTCCATCTGCAAATGTTAGTATTAAGTTCTTATATGAGAATGGAAGCGAAGGTTGGAATCCAGGAGTAGCAGTACTGCCGGCCTGTCACAATGGAGCATGACCGTGGCGCTCATCCTGTAATGGCTATACCAAGTGCGCTTGGCCTCGCAGGTGCTCTTGGCCTCGCAGGTGTACTTGGCCCTCACAGGTAGTGTTGGCAACCAACCGCCCGGGGTTCGTACAATTGACGAACCGATTTGGTCCGCGCGAACCGGATCCTTGCCAAGCCTTTCGCCTCAAACCCCACCATTTCGACCTACAACTGCGAACAAAAATAAGTAAGCGAGTTCATGTCCGATCGGTTCGATTGTTAGTGCATCTTGTAGCTTATATTTCCTGCTACAAGATGCGCTAAAAATCGAGCCGATCGGACAAGAACTCGCTTACCTATTATCGTTCGAAGATAGATGGTTCGCGATCCAGTTCGAATAAACCTCAGAACTTCGTACAAATCTCGGATCGAATCCATGTCGAACCGCGCTCTGGTTCGATCCGGGACGAACCGATCCGCTTCGTTGCCAACTCTACTCACAGGTGTGCTTGGCCCTCGCAAGTGCACTTGGCCTTCGCAAGTGCACGGGCCTTGGCCCTCGCAAGTGCACTTGGCTACCGAGCGAGGTGCACTTGGCTGCCGAGGTGCACTATATATATAATTAACTCGCGAAGTGCTTTTGGCACACCAGCAATTATCTTACTTGCTTACTGTACAATTCATATCATCCTCTCCATTACTATCCCATTTGCAACTGTATCTACACTTGTCCGCCCTTACACTATAATCACTTTTCAGTCACCAGATACATTTCGCTCATGGGTTTCGTGATTCTTTACTTTTTCGAACATGTCGTGACACACAAAAACAGACTCAATTACACCCAATTGCAACTCAATGCCTCCCACGAAGTCAATTAGAGGTCAATTGCATGCCATTGACAATCGGGAGAGCAAGGAAACTCTGCAGGCATCGGCGGCAAGCAGCCAGCAGGTCCCAGTCGAAGATACGGCCACAATCGAAGACAATCACGACACTGACAGTGACAATCACGATGTCAATGGCAGAAATCTGAATCCCGATGGCGGAAATCTGAATCCTAACGACGGTGATCTCAATCCCGATGGGGAAAACGACGATGACGACGACCTGTTATGAATGATCACCGAAGATGATCAGTGCGATATGGCCACCCAGAACCGATTGATACTGTAGCTCCTTTTCAAACAACAAGCCGAAATGCGAGCCGAATGACAGGCCGAGCGCGACGCGAGAGCAGTCGAATGAGCAGAATGGGTCTGGGAGAGAGATGCCGCTCGGGAATGAGAGGCTGCCAGGGAACGGGCTGCAGAGATGGAGCACGGCAAATCCGGGATCTTTGAGATGGTCGATCCCGAGCGATTCTGCGGGGGCACCCCCGGATTGGATAACTTCATCAGTGTCCTCCGTGGGAACTTTGACTCATACCAACATCATTTTCCGAACGGCGCACCAGATCAAGTGTAGCACCGGGAGCATTACTCCAGGTTTACCAGTACAAGTAGTTTCCCTACTGCTTTCAGGACTTGTGTTACACCTCACAAAGCTGTACATTACCAAAGGATATCGGAGCGGGTTCACCTACGATCACTCGATGATAGCCGCATCGGGATAATACAAGCGTCATCCCTGGACGTCATCGAAACTATACAAGATATCACTCGCACCCAACGAAATCAGATGAGCTGTCATACAGTCAACCACACCACTGATAGGGAGTTAAAGGTGGTTATTGGGACGATGCCCTGCTAGCTCATGCCATCGATAATGCGAAGGCAGCTGAGAGGCTGTAGATACGAAAGCACCTGCGTTTGCAGTGTAGCTGACAAAGCCTCTTATGTCCCTCAGAATCGAAATGATACCATTCGCCTGGAAGCAAAGAGATCGAAAGGATTCGATAGGTTCAGACCACAGAAGTCTGAAGGACTGATGTCAGTAGGGGTTCTATTCGTCTGAGTTAGAGATCTGAGCGGAAAGATACGGAAGGTCTGAAAGAGCGCTGAAGGGCAGGAAGGGCATTGGTGCGAAGGGAAGGTTAGGTAGAGGAGCTCATGAGAAAAGCGTAGATAGAAGTAATTGTTAGAGCGAGAGGATGGAGGTATAAAGACCTCTAGAATCTTCGAGGGTAGAAGGGCAAGCTTCTTGACGAGGAGAACAAGCCTTAACAATATACGCATTGGAAAGCCAAACATCTTTGTCTTGAATCTTTATCTTTAGTGACTTTCACATCCTGAGCGAATCTTCATAACTTCCATCACAAGCAAGTCCTGAAAGCAGTAAGGATACTACTTGTCCTGGTAAACCTGGAGTGACGCTCCCGGTGTTACATTATATTGTTAGCAAAGACACACTTCTGTTGAAGCTATCTTTCTACCCTCCAAGCGGTCAAAGGTTCTTGACGCTTATGCGCTTTTATATCCCAGATATTGGCTGCCACATCTCGCAGGGAGAGTGCTGGTATCACGAGCCTGATTTCGATCTCATTTGCAGTTGGGAAAAGACATCTCTCTCTAAAGGAAGCTATTACTGTGAACTGGTACGTGAAGAAGACTACATCCAGTTAGCATTGGCAGTCACCATTCATCGATCGAAAACCGAAGCATTATACTGCGCACGCCTCCGAAAGCAACTATTCCTCGCATATCTTAAGATAGTCATCTTGCTAGCCCTGATCGGAACCATTGTCCTTCCAGATCTGTGAATGTCCCATTCACCAGACTACGAACCTTCGTTACAGTTACAACAGGAAGCTGGTGCTAGGTTCCTTGTTGATTGGGATCTCGATTTCACTCCCTTCTTTGGAACTTGGATCTTCTATAGCAGGATCTTTCAAGGACAAGTTTGGGTCATACTCTGAGCAATGACAGACACTGGGTCTGATACGATGATGGGGGAGGCAGTCACGTTGACATGAAGGGAAAGTGCATTGGTAGTGGCAGGCGATAAGGGGAAAGAAGTAGTTGGTTATGAACCCATTGTGCGAAACAATATTCCTGATTGGGTGGTCTCCTTGATAAACAGCATCGAAGCGGAACTGAACCGAATGGATGCACTGATCACCCAGACTCAAGGAAGCAACATCAAGATTAGAGAAGCATTGCCTGAGTTGGTCAGAGCATATGAAGCCCTAGTATCTAGGCAAAATGTGATCTATGATGCTGTGGCCTTAGGAGTCGATAACTTACAGAGGGCACAACTGTAGCATTACTTAGACATCGTTGCCCAGTCCCAGGTATTCACAGCCAATGTTAGCACTGCAATTGCCATTGCGAAAGCACAGTCTTCCGAAGCATACGAGGAGCTACGCCTGGCTCTTGGGATGCAAATACAGTCCTCATCAGCAGCATGGACGTCTCTCTCTGGCATATTGGAAAAGAGGGAAAGAGCTCAGGAGAGGCTTGCTTTCCAAGTACATACACAGTCAGAAGAACCTACCAGTGTGAAGCGGAAGGCCAACAAAGAGGCCAAGAGGGTCACAGAACTCAAGAAGAAGGCTGACGCTGAAAAGTAGCAGAGAGAGAGTGATATAAGGAAGACTCGAAGGGACATGGAGAAAAAGTTTCGGGAATTCACAAGAACCCTTATGACTAAGCTATTGGACGAATCCACCAAGAAATCTATCAAGTCCCTAGCAAGGTCTGTCCTTGGGTATCAAGAAGGAGATATCAAATCCAGTGATGAGAGATTTCGCCTTCGTTACTGTGTAGGTACCAAAGGAGAAGGATATTGGGTTAAAGAAGCCATTACTCCGGACCCTGAAGGAGCCCCACTGCTACAAGATGGTTCTGGTTCAGAATCGGGCCTCTCTGGCTCTGAGGATGAGGAGGGAGGCGGAGATGGTGGTGGTGGTGGTGGAAGCGGAGGAAGTGGTGGAAGCGTAGGTGGAGGCGGAGGTGGAGGTGGAGGAGGTGGAGGAGGGAGTGGAGGAAGTGGTGCAGGAAGTTTACATCCAAGTCAAATACCCCTAACTCCTTCTGACAGCACACACTATAGCACGCCACCTCCCAAATCTCGCCTACCAGCCAGATCCTCCAAGAAAGGCAAAATTAAAATGCCTCCAGTCTTCAAAGGGGATAAGAAAGATCCCAAGGAAATCTATCGAAGGTGGATTCGATCAGTGGAACATTATCTACAGTACTTCAGCGACGAATTCCACGATAATATTTACAAGATCATATGGGTTGGAGGCCTATTGGAAGACAAGGCTCTAGCCTGGTACGATAACCGCGAAGAGGACATGAAGAAGTTCTTCCAGGTTGATAACTGGAAGTCTTTCACCAGTACGATGGAAGAAAGATTCGTCGATAAGCAAGAGGAAGAGAAATCCTTGCGAAAGATGAATGATCTGGAGTACACTGGAGATATTGAGGACTACCTGACAAAGATGGAAACCCTCAACTTCCGAGTATGTATCAGCGGAACCTCCTACATCCATTCCCTGAAACAAGGAATGAACGAGGAAATACTGGATCGAATGTCAACTGCAGAAGTACCACCCAAAGATGACACAGCTTTCATCGAGTTAATGAGGCGAGTCGGTGTTGTAACACCGGGAGCGTTACTCCAGGTTTACCAGTACAAGTAGTATCCTTACTGCTTTCAGGACTTGCTTGCGATGGAAGTTATGAAGATTCGCTCAGGATGTGAAAGTCACTAAAGATAAAGATTCAAGACAAAGATGTTTGGCTTTCCAATGCGTATATTGTTAAGGCTTGTTCTCCTCGTCAAGAAGCTTGCCCTTCTACCCTCGAAGATTCTAGAGGTCTTTATACCTCTATCCTCTCGCTCTAACAATTACTTCTATCTACGCTTTTCTCATGAGCTTCTCTACCTATCCTTCCCTTCGCTCCAATGCCCTTCCTGTCCTTCAGCGCTCCTTCGGACCTTTCGCTTCTTTCCGCTCAGATCTCTATCTCAGACGAATAGTACCCCTACTGACATCAGTCCTTCGGACTTATGTGGTCCAGACCTATTGAATCCTTTCGATCACTTTGCTTCCAGGCGAATGGTATCCTTTCGATCGTGAGGGACATAGAGGCTTGGTTTGCTATGCTGCAAACGCAGGTGCCTACGTATCTACAGCCTCTCAGCTGTCTTCGCACTATCGATGGCATGAGCTGGCAGGGCATCGTCCCAATAACTACTTCTAGCTTCTTATCAGTGGTGTGGTTGACTACATGACAGCTCATCAGATTTCGTTGGGTACGAGTGATATTCTGTGTAGTTTCGATGACATCCAGGGATGGCGCTTGTACTATCCCGATATGGCTATCGTCGAGTGATCGTAGGTGACCCCGCTCCGATGGCCTTTGGTGATGTACATCTTTTGAGGTATAACAGGTGTATCATATGAAGATCAGTTGGCAGAGAAGAATAGGTCTCATCAGAATTGTGACAACTCCCAAGGGAAGAAGGGAAACAAACGCAAGAGAGATGAGTACCAGAGGCAAGATAAGAACCAAGAAAAGAAGCCAGAGAAGGACAAAGGTTCTGACCCCAAAAAACCTCGAACTGAGAAGAAGGGACCGAAGCCTATTCACTCCGATAAGGCCGAAGCCTTTAAAGGTATTCCTGAAAGTTTTTTAGAAGCAAGAGCGAAACGCAACGAATGCAAGCGTTGTGGATCCTCTGAACAAGATCGATAGTTCTTCAGCAAGAATCCCATCAAGGTGTAATGGCGGTGCCAGGTGCACTTGGCTGCCGAGGCCGGGTAACCGCGCTTCATATATAATCACCTCGCGACGTGCTTTTGGCACGCTAGCGATTATCTTACCTACATACTGTACAATTGATATCTTTATCACTTATTCCCGTTTGCAACCGTATCCACATATACCCATCCATACGAGGCCGTACGAGGACGTACGTCCTTACACTATAATCGCTTTTCAGTCACCAGATACGTTTCGCTCACGGGATTTCGTGATTTCTTTACTTTTTCGACACGTCAGACCTACACCGAGAACAATCGTTAGATTGTCGATACAAGATAAGTAATCATCCAATTGAGTTGATTGACGGTAGCAGGAACGATTCCGAGATGATTTAGATGTCAATCAGTCCCGAGAGACGCGTCACCTGCCATGATAGATAGGCACCCCTGAGAACTCGAAATGTCTCCATTCATGACCTACACCGAGTATCATCACTAGATTAATGAATCAGGATAAGTATACCTGTCAGTTCACTGCCGCAGAGACGATTCTGAAGTCAATTGGCCCCAAGTTTGGTGTCACCTACTCCACATGACGATTTCGAACGAGTCGCAACACCTCACTTTTCGAGACCTACAAGCATCGGAACTTCATAAGTATACCTATATCGAGTCAATTGACTACTGCAGAGACCATTCCGAGGCGATTCGGAGGTCAATCGATTCGAAGAGTCTCATCACCGACCGCGATCTTTATACGTTCACACACATACTCTCACGACCTATGAGTGTCGAAGTTTGATAAGTACACCTAAATTAAGTTAGTTAACGATGGCAGTGACGAATCAGAGACGATTCGGAGGTCAATTGATTCCGAAGAAACGCGTCACCAAGAATGATGGTCAACGCCGAGAAGATCTTGAAAACACGTTTAACGAGATCCATCGCATACGAACGGATGATCGAGACGAATCGAACCTTCATCAACGTTAGTCTCACATATCGATCAATTGGTTCTCCGATACCTCTTTTCCAACGCGTCACTACTCGGAACCCATAGAGATTATCATCACTAGGGTGATGATTCGAGATAAGTTTTCCGTCTATTGGAGTTGATTGATGTGAGCAGAGCCAATTCCGAAACGATTCGGAGGTCAATCGACCCTGATACACTCGTGATCGGCCTGATGGCCACACCCCTGAGAAGACCTCGAAACACGTTCGACGAGATCAATCACATATGTACGAACGATCGATGGCAACCTATTGAGCAGCTCGAAGTGCTAGCGAAGCCTTCATTGACGATCGAGTCTGGCGAGAAGTCACCGACGATAAACGCGTTCCATCAAGCGCACTTAACGATTACATTCCTACGATCTGAGCGGAAGCTCTGAAGCGCACTGAGCGGAAGCTCCGAAGTGCACCTACGACACGTTAGTATCCACGAACAAAGCTTCAAGCTCACTTACAGAGTGTCGGCATTGCACGGAAGTGCACTTACGGAGAAAGACTACCGATGGCTCAGAATGGGAAGTTTAACCCCTGAATGTTCTAAGGTGTCAAGCAGATCAAGCCGATACCCCATTATGCGATTCTACGAGACGGATGAGCAAGTACGAAACGCGAACAAAATCACACCTCAAGTCATCGTATCCCCTAGCGGGAATGGATGCACATCAAGTTATTGTATCCCCTAGCGGGAATGGATGCACTTCAAAGTCGTTGTATCCCCTAGCGGGAATGGACGCATCCTCTCCTCCATATCCCTGATCAGGATTGGGCAAATGGTTATCCTTTTGTATATAGGAGAATATGATAGCCCTTCGGTTGACG
>MU122204.1:34605-45088 GCA_014904905.1 Wilcoxina mikolae CBS 423.85 | reverse complement strand
CCGCGATGGCCTTGTCCCTCAGATGACGTTCACGAACGCGTTCAACGAAAGAAATCGTATACGATCGATCGATTAGTCGGAAGTCGAGACTTCATCCGGCATATCTCGTATCAACTACGATATATCGATGCCGAATGACGCCCGTAAGTCAGCCAATGGCATTTACCGATTCGAGCACCACCGAGATAGCACTACGGAGATCAATTGCTTGGATATTTGTAACCATGGACTTGCAAGCCTGCTGGAGCGGCTTCGATTCGGAGGTGGACTTGGAGGATCTAGGGTCAATTGGACGTTTCCTTCTCTTCTCTTCTCTTCGTTTCTTATGGATCTCGGCCCGGTATAAATAGCGTCGGCAGGGGTTTTACCACCTACCACTGGAGGTGGATTTCCCCGTGCACCGGATCCGCCGTGAGGCCGCCATGATGGCACCGATCGGTCGCGGGACTTTTGCAGACGTACAAAGGCGTACGCACCTTATCTTGTCTTCCTTTATGTGTATATATATATGCTGCAGCCCAGGAGGTCTGCGGATAAAGAGGGGGATGATGTAATGGCGGTGCCAGGTGCACTTGGCTGCCGAGGCCGGGTAACCGCGCTTCATATATAATCACCTCGCAACGTGCTTTTGGCACGCTAGCAATTATCTTACCTACATACTGTACAATTGATATCTTTATCACTTATTCCCGTTTGCAACCGTATCCACGTATACCCATCCATACGAGGCCGTACGAGGACGTACGTCCTTATACAAGGCTTCGTCCAGCAAAAAGAACAAGAAGACCAAGGATAAGGAGAAAGCTCCGAAGCAGGAGACTACAGCCTCCAGTTCGAAGGTCAGACCAAGGAGCTTGGCTGACAGGATCACAGCATCTGCAACTCATGCACCTTCGAGGAGGTTGTATGAGGTAGATTCTGATGGTATGGAAATTGACGGTTGAGAAACGCTGGGTTTCTTATGTCTTTTCTTAAGTTTAGGATTGCGATCTTTCCTTTCGGGTATAGGTACCCACAAACTGTCATGTCTTGAGTTTAGTTTTAATGAGAAACGATTTCTTTCTATATAAAAAGGGTACCTGAGGATGAGTTCAGTACTCGAAATATACTGGTCATATAGTATCCAAATGCAAATATATGACTACCCCATTATCGAAACAATCATAGAACACCTCTATACATATAACTACCACTAGAACCACAACCCATTGCGGCTGGAGCTGTGTCGAAAGGCAGTTCATTATGGTTTCTATACGAAAAGACAGAAAGTGCAAGGCCTCGGCCGAAGCACCTCAACCTCAACTCAAGAAAGCGAAGCAGTTACCTCCAGAACCAAAGACTGGTTCAAGACCCACAGTACGCATGTTTGCATCATTCAAGGACAAGAAGAACATCCTGGTTAGGGTCCTTTTGGATACAGGGTGTGTTACACCTATGATATCAAAGCAGTGGGCCGAAACTAATGGTGTTCTATTGGTTACTCGAACAGAACCAAAATCAGTTGAGAACTTCAATGGTGAGATTGTAGAAGGAGCTGGATGGCAGTACACCTTTCCAGTTACTCTTCGGTATGAAAACTATTATACCAAAGAAACCTTCGAAATTGGACATATGGAATTAGCAACTGATATCATGTTACCTTACTGGTGAATCGTCAAGCATGGAGCACTCAGAGGAATTACTGAAGAAGGTGATAAGCTCCAATTCACATCGAAGCTGTTAGGGGTTTGCCCTTAGCAGGTGCACGAGGTACGGAGGATGTCCATGGCAATCTGCGTTTGGTCACCTGTCACTATGGCTGGTCGATGTCACACCCGCAGTTATCCTATCCTCTGAGCGACGAAGCTACGCATATCCAATACCGAGCCCGGACAAAGCGGAATGATTAACCCGCGCGAGGGCAGTGCACCTTCTCGATCGAACAGCGATAGTCACGACACTTAGCTGGCGGATTCATCAGACCCGTACACTTAGGGTGGTATGCTACTATATGCCTAGGCCCCCAATAGTTAGGGACATCATGAGTTGATGAAGCATGATCATGCCATTGCGGGGGCTTTCGGGTCAGCCGTGCATGATCATTTCGACCAGAATTACTTCACCTTTTCAGCAATATGGGACAGCAGGCTAGAGCGGGGTACGCCTCTACACTCTCCGGCAGACACACGTCAGAGCTCGAGAAGCGGGACTTTACTATGGGGATAACTATACAGTCTAGGGACTCCATATGTTAACTGCGCCACGGTAGTTCAATCTACCTATTGAGAGCTCGTGTGTGGGTCGTCATTCCCGAGTAACGGCAGTTCTTGGTTGAGCTGGTCCGACATAAGCTGCAGCCCTGAGATGGGAGTAAAAGCCAGCGAGATGGGAGTACGATACGTGGCATAGCAATGGCTGGTCGCCAATATAAGTCTATGAGGGTAAATATACCCCTGCAATCCACTATTCGATTTAACATTGAGTCGAAATATCAAACAGGAAGTGATGGTTCGATGAATGTATCAGCGGTCGTTGCCGAAACCTGTGTTCTGCGTTTGCATACAGACCAGAAGAAAAGCAAACGGGCTTAAAGTGGCTACGTAGCAAAACCTGGCGCCATGAGGATAACCTGTGGGATGCCTCGCACTTTAGAAAGTGCCGAACGTCAAACGGAAAAGATGCGCAACCTACTGAGATCGAGTAATCAGCCTAACGATCAGAGGCCATAGCTATCTTAGTACAAACACTGAAGTCATAGAGAGTAGACGAGTAACTCGCTCTATAAAAGAACCGCCTTTGCACCTGCAAAGTAAAACATCAAGCTCTAGCCGCAATCCACAGTCAGAACACACCAGCGGATAAGAATCTAAAATATTATTAAGTTTTCTACTTTCTAAAAATATATGTCTTTACATTTTCGAGACCTTGACTCTATTGTTCTTTACGCACACGCACTTTGTGAACGAGCAGTTACTCATCACGACTTCCGGAACGCACGAGGATTTATCTCGCATTACGATATTGCGTTTGAATACTGTCACTGGTTTTACACTGGTGAACTTCCCTCAGCTTATTACGGCAATCCTTCTGAGGACGTGGAAGAATCTTATTCTGAGTCCTTGCACGACGAAGAAGATTTTCAGGATACCTACGACTTCTGAAAGGTAGGCGGCCTTACTTACGACATTGGTCATAAGTATCCCCGTAACAGTATAATATTTTGGACACGTCCAAAAGTGTTTATGACTACAAATTGCATAGTTTGCGATACCCCAGCCTGCTGCGCAATCCGATATATCAACAGTCCGGAAGGAAATACTCGACAGGGATTTTGCGCAGAACATTGTCAAGGAGGTTGCAGCGGAACCTGTGTTACGTGCAACTTTTATACACAGCTGAGGAATAGATCGCAACAAGGACAGGCACCACCTCCACAGGGACAACTAGTCACCAGTCCTTTCACATTTCCCTCTCGGCAACTTCACAATGGCCAGCAACAGACGCCGACTTCTCTCAGGAGCGAGCCAGTTGGCACCAGCGTCATCTGGAGTCGCGAAATCCAAGCAGCCCTCCAGACCCTTGCCAGAATGGGTCAGGAAACTACAAGAGCAATACGAGGCCTCGAGGAGGCAGTATCTCAACTCCAGGAAAGACAAAGATACGGACATGATCGACAGCGTGCAGGCCCAGGTCAGTCATCTGGATCAGGAGTTTCAACGACTGGTCGAGGCCTGCAACAGCGAGAAAGAGGCAATCGAGGCGGAATTCGAAGACGTTCGACTAGGTTGTCAACTCTTCAGTCGGCAAGTGGAAACCGACAAAGCCCTCGAACAGCAGGCTATCGTGGGACACGAGGAACAGATTCAGATTCTCAACGCAGTGTTGAACGAAACGAGGACGGGACTGGCAGCGCTTCAATATCAGAATGATTATGTGGTTAAGGAAGCGTCGGAGGAATTTACCAGTCTACAGGATAGGATAACGGAGTGCGAAAAACAGATAAGGGCACTTCAGATAAATATGTCGGCATGGAACGCAGCGATGAAGTCGCAACAGGAAAGAATGGAAAGGTTAGAGAAAAGGTTTGCGGAGGAAGTACCATCGTGGATGGACCATCAGATTCTGGAAGCAAGGGTTGTTATGCTTCAGAAGGAACATACTGGACTTACTTCGGCTTTCGAGAGAGCTAAAGTCTCAGAGTCAACGCCAGTACACCCGGATAGACGGGTTCAGATCCAACAATGGCAACAACGAGCAGAGGAACGAGGCAGAAGTGTTTCGCCCATTACGGACTCAGATGTTGCAGAGATTGTCGGCCTAAGAGGAGGATCTGGAACAGATATTGGATTAGGAGAAGCTCCCCTCGCAGAGGAAGTCCAACCAGGACCATCCAATCCACCACCACCCGTGGGCGGAGCTGGAGGAGATCCACCTCCACCAGGGTCACATCATTCGGGGTCTAACCGCCCAAGGGACGAGAATGGTAGACGCCATCAGAGGACAAATACTCAGCAACCGAAGGAACGCCGAGAAACACGACTTAAGCTATCGGATCCGGCAAAATTTAAAGGAAAAGCTTCGGAAGATTTTGATGTATGGTGGACAAGTATGAAGGCATTCGTCGCGGACCAACCACACTTGTTTACCGGTCCAGGCCTCAAAATTCAGTACGTACGTAGACGACTGGAAGATCATGCATTAGCTTGGCACATGCAGTGGGAATCGGAGGCGCATGCCGGAAAATATCCTCACAGTTGGTCAGCATACCGAGCTGCAATCAACGCCCGTTTCCACAACAAGCACCAACAGGAAACAGCGTACAAAGCACTCACCGAACTCAGATACGGTGGGAATGTTCAGGATATGATTATGGAGTTTGATACAATGAACGCAAAAGCAAAAGTTTTTGGAGTGGCATATCGAACTATACTAATGAGCAAGCTACCCTCCGAAATCTTTAAGCATCTTACTCTTACCAATCCGGCTGATAAGACAGATGAGGAACTTCGAGAAATTATCATCAACGCCGGCAAAAATGGTGAAGTCTGGAAGGCAAACGAGAAGAATTTCGGATTTATGGGAAAGTCAAGGATATCCGAAACATCTTCCGGACGAGTCAACAAAGACAGGGGCAAGATCCAGAAGCCTAGAGGTCTTGGTTCCAGATTCCAACGTCAACGCCAACGTTTTGAACAACGAGGCACTCAACAACGGTCAAAGGACAACAGGGGTTCATCTAAACCCAACCCTTTTGTGAACGCTGAAGGTAAGACCTTCAAACAGCTGACGGATGGAATCAAAAACTCAGAGCTGGCTCGACAACGAGCCGCAAAGGAATGTCAACGATGTGCATGGCCCGCTGACCGAAAAGGCAACCACAAAACCATGAAATGCATTCGGGACATCAAATTGTCAAAAGGAACTGCCGACTACGGTCACCCAAAAGTATACCAAAAAATGAAGGTCGGGGCATACGACCAGTTGGAGGATGAGATGGACGATTATATGGTTGGAGAACCAGAGGAGGTCGAGGAAACTTCGGACGGAGAAAGACCATCCGGTTCGGAATCTGACGATAGTGAGGAAGAAGATTCAGATGTGGCAGACAATTGGTGGGAGCATCAGGATAGCTCGGATTAGTGGTAAGTATCGAGATGGAGTGAAGGATACAGGGATAGGCGGGAGAAAGCCTTTAGTCTTGGTTGTTACCAATATGATTTCCAGTCGTCACCCTGAGGATTCCGGTAGGGATAAAACTGCTGGTCAGTAGTGACGCAACAAGATAACTATAACCGTGACACCATACGATACGAACAACCACGGACGCATCAACTTCTTCGATTTAGCAGGCACACCCTGTACCCTCATCGAACCAGAACCTCTCAACGCATTCGCAAGCATCAACGCAATACTCAAAGAACCAGAAGAACCACTCGAATCCTACTTCTGGGATCAACCTGACCAACCAAAGTCTTGGAACCTGTACTGGACAGAAGCGGCTCGGAACGGAGGTGGCTTGGCCATTAACGATCCCGTCTTTGGAGACTTCTGGACCAAATACAAGGGAATGCACGTTGAGTGTGAAGATTGGACGTTTTGTTGCTGCGAACACGACAGCAGGGACACACGTACCACGGTCAGAAGAGCACCTGGTGCTTTATCAACAATTTACGAAATAGTGGAACATTACCCAGAAGAAATTAGTCCTACGTTCGAAGAATCATTAAACGAAGAACCCAACTACGAGTGGTAGAACAACACTACACTCAACGACCAGTTGCGGCCGAGCCATTGTCGAAAGGATGGCTACCAAACGAAAACACTCACCCTCAGAGGAGGAACCCTCAACCAAACCGCAAAACACCTCAGACGATTTTGTCTACTACGAAACAAAACATGTACACAAGATCCCCAAGACCAGAATCGGCGAACTACCCGTATACCGGTTCTTCGTGGACCAAACGGGCAGCGATGGAAAAATACAGCAGTTCCCGGGTCGAGCCATGCTGGATTTGGGATCGACATCTCTTACCATGTCACTTCAGTGTGCCAAGGTATTTAAGATTCCGGTAGTCAGACGGTCAAAAGAAATGAAAGCAAAGGATTTTAGCGGTAAGTCAACACAACTTCCTGGATTATATACAGCACCGTTAGGATTGGATTTTGGTAACCATCGCACACTCGAAACGTTCGAGATTGTGCCGATGCATGCTGACTACGACGTTCTTATACCTGCATGGTATTTGAAACAACACAAAGCGCAGGGAGCAACATACGGATGTTTGCACTTCACCGAGTGTGAACAAAAAATGTTACTATCACAGACATCTCCACACAAATTGGGAGATTACGTACGACGATCGTATCGCTACCCGAACCGACGCCATAAATATCGGTGCCTTATGTTTCGCATCAACAAGCATACTGGCAGAAAAACTCCCTCAACAGTACCATAAATGGATGTTACTGTTCAACCCTCACGAAGCGGAAAGGCTCCCCTCTCACGGTCCTCATAATCATCAGATTAACTTGAAAGTACCCGACGATCAAGTTAAGGTGGGACCAATATATCAACTTTCGCGCGAAGAAGAACGATTGCTCAAGGAACACATCGATAAGATGGTAAGAGAAGGAAAAATAAAACCGTCCATGGGACAAGCAGGATCACCTATCCTCTTTGTGTCCAAACCAAATGGACGAGGCCTGCGTCTTTGCGTTGACTATCGAAGACTCAACGATCTGACAATAAAAGACAAGACGGCTCTACCATTAATGGATGAATTGCAAAGTCGAATGAAAGGAGCAACCTGGATCACGAAGTTGGATATGAAATCAGGTTATCATTTGATTCGAATGGCCAAGGGACATGAATGGAAGACGGCCTTCAGAACAAAATTCAGATCATACGAGTATACGGTTATGCCATTTGGACTCACCAACGCACCAGCTACTTTTCAGCGTTGGATGAACGGTATCCTTCAACCATTCCTAGGAGGACTTAACGACATTACGGTGGTCTATATCGACGACGTCCTTATCGCTACCAAGGGAACACGGAAAGAACACCACGAATATGTAGACAAGATACTTCAAGTCCTACAAGATAACAACCTTGTGGTGGAAATCGACAAGTGCGAATTCGATAAGCAAGAGGTTGAATTCCTCGGATTCCTTGTCAGCGGAGAAGGACTTAAGATGGCACCAAGTCGGAGCGAAGCCATAACGAAATGGCCAATGCCTAATAACCAAAAAGAAGTTCAGGTTATTCTGGGTTTATGGAATTTTTATCGACGATTCATCAAGGGATTCGCCGGTATCGTCGCACCTATTATAGATACTCTTAAGGGCGATGGAAAGAACTTCCAGTTCGGAGATGCAGCCAAGGCAGCTTATTATAAGATTTGCATCTTATTTGCGGCAGAAAATACACCAATACTTCGACATTACGATGACGATAGACCAGCCATGGTCGAAACGGATGCATCAGACTTTGCTATGGGAGCGGTCATATCACAAAAGTTTGATGACGACAAAGTACATCCGGTTGCCTTCATTTCAAAGAAGTTTTCGCCAGCCGAACTAAATTACCAAATATACGATAAAGAAATGCTCGCTATCGTATATGCATTCAAAACATGGAGATGTTATCTTCAAGGAGCAATACATACAACAACAGTCTTTTCCGATCATATGAACCTCCAATACTTCAAAGAAACACAACAGCTCAATCGGAGACAAGCACGATGGGCAGAAGTATTACAAGAATACAATTTTAAAATTGTTTATCGAAAAGGAACAGCTAACGGAAAAGCCGATGCGTTATCAAGACGCCCAGAGTTCGCCCTAAAAGAGGGGAGTACAACTTCGGCAACCTTGTTAGGACCAGATCATTGGTTAGAAGTCGGAGCGATGGATCTGGACAATGAAGATTGGGAAGAAATTAGTTTGGCAGGATTTACGGTTAGTCAGTTGACAGAGACAGTGAAGGAGAAGTTTAAAAAGGAAATTGGTCAGGATGAGGAATATCAAAGGATATTACGGAAGGTTCAGGAGAAAAATCAGAATGTTGACGGAAGGTTTGGAATAGATGAAGAAGGAATGTTGTGTTGGAAAGGAATGTTATATGTACCAGACGGATTTCGGAAAGAGGTACTCCACCAGGAACACGACTCACGCATCGCCGGACACATCGGTCACGAACGTACCTTGGAACTCATCACGAGGAAATTTTACTGCCCTAAACTCGAAGACAACGTACGGGAATACTGCAACAAGTGCGACTCATGCCAACGAACAAAGACACCTCGACACGCAAAGCACGGGCTGTTGCATCCACTCGAACTACCATCCTCACCATGGACTTATATATCGGTTGACTTCATCACCGATTTACCAGAGTCCAATGGAAATAAGAATATCATGGTAGTAGTCGACAGGTTCACTAAGATGGCGCACTTCATTCCCACAGATAAACGGGAATCATCCACAGTGGCAAGGCTATTTCTCAACAACGTTTGGAAATATCATGGCATGCCGCTTGACGTGGTATCAGACCGCGACGCAGTCTTTACCGGCCACTTTCTCGCAGACTTATATCAATTTCTGGGCCTCAAACGATCAATGTCTACGGCTTTTCATCCACAGACAGACGGACAAACCGAACGCATTAATCAGACCATCGAACATTACTTGCGTACATACTGTAACTACGAACAGTCTAACTGGAGCGAAATGTTACCCATGGCCGAATACGCATACAACAATTCGAAACATGCATCCACAAAGATTATACCCTTCTACGCCAACTATGGGTATGAGGCACGTACAAGTTGGCCAACGGAGGTTCAGTTTCGCAACCCGGATTCAGAACTATACGCACATTATATGGTCGAGGTTTATCGCCGTCTAGAGCAACAGCTGGAGGTAACTAGGGAAAAGATGGGACAATACTACGATCGTAAACCACGCCCAGCTCCTCAGTACAAAGTCAGAGACTTGGTTATGCTCAACGGAAGCAATAGTCGGACAAAACGACAGTGTCGGAAACTCGATGACAAGATATACGGACCATTCAAGATCATCAAGGTCGGAGGCAACAAACGATGGTGTCGACTCGAACTTCCAACTACATGGAAATTTCACCCAGCCTTCAACGTCGCTTTGCTCGAACCGTATCGAGGTGATCCCTTAGAGAGGGAGGTACCTCCAATCGAGACTGACGATGGCGGCTGGACACCTGAGTCCATTGTTGCCAGTGGACCAACGGATAACGATCACCGAAAGCATGTCTTTCTAGTTAAATGGTCTGGATATTCTCACGATGAAAATACCTGGGAATCATGGGAACATCTTAACGACGTCGCCCCCGAACTCATTACAGAATACCACACCAAGAACCCAGCGATGGAGAGGGACTCTCGATGGAAATCTCAAGGGAAGAAATCCTTGGTACGAAAGAGAAGGAAATTATGAATTGCATTTGTTAAACTCAAACCGCGCTGAGTTACGCGGAGGTCATTATGATATTAAAAAGAATTTTTATTTTTATACCCGAAGTTATATGATACAGGCTGTCTGAGTGGTATCTATTGTTTGAACACTGTTTACGATGGTGATTCTGTTGGGGTCACCAGAGCTAGAGAGGGAGGTACTGTTAGGCGTTTGCCCTTAGCAGGTGTACGAGGTACAGAGGATGTCCATGGCAATCTGTGTTTGGCCACCTGTCACCATGGCTGGTCGATGTCACACCCGCAGCTATCCTATTCTCTGAGCGACGAAGCTACGCATATCCAATACCGAGCCCAGACAAAGCGGAATGATTAACCCACGCGAGGGCAGTGCACCTTCTCGATCGAACAGCAATAGTCATGACACTTAGCTGGCGGATTCATCAGACCCGTACACTTAGGGTGGTATGCTACTATATGCCTAGGCCCCCGATAGTTAGGGACGTCATGAGTTGATGAAGCATGATCACGCCATTGCGGGGGCTTTCGGGTCAGCC
>MU122203.1:233013-297649 GCA_014904905.1 Wilcoxina mikolae CBS 423.85 | reverse complement strand
CCTTCATATATAATCACCTCGCGAAGTGCTTTTGGCACGCTAGCGATTATCTTACCTACATACTGTACAATTGATATCTTTATCACTTATCCTCGTTTGCAACCGTATCTATCCTTATACTCTCATACGAGGCCGTACACGGACGTACGTCCTTACAAACCGGTACGCTTTGCCACTAATGAACGAACTCAGGGACAGAGTGACTAGCTAAAAGCACTTTATGAAGATTGATCTAAATGCTGGATACAATCATATTCGAATAAAGCCTGGCAACGAATGGAAGGCAGCGTTTCGTACACGATATGGGCGTTACAAATATTGGATTATACCCATTGGATTGGCAAATCTGCCAGCCTCATTTGAAGATATGATGAACGAGATTCTTGGAGATCAAATCGATCATGGAGTAGTGGTTTAAATATATAAAATCGTCATTTATACCAAAGACGAAAAAGAGCATGTACGATTGACAAGAGAAGTTATTTGTAGATTACAGGAAAACAATATGGCTATAGCAACAGATAAGTGCGAATGGCATCAGAAACAAGTTGAATTCCTTGAATATATTAAGTCGGGAGAAGGTGTCAACATAGCAGATGATAAGTTTGACACTATTCTGCAGTGGGACAATAACAACAAACCTAGTTTCTGTCAGGAACAACTGGGTGTTCCTGACAGCTCTGACGGCTCATGTTAGGCGTTTTCCCTTAGCAGGTGTACGAGGTACAGAGCATGTCCATGGTAATCCGTGTTCGGCCACCTGTCACTATGGCTGGTCGATGTCACACCCGCGGTTTATCCCATCCTCTGAGCGACGAAGTCCGACGCGACATTCATGCCTATCCAATACCGAGTGCTGGCAAAGCGGAATGATTAACCCGTAAGTGGGCAGTACACCTTCTCGATCCAGCAGCGATAGTCATGACACTTAGCTGGCGGATTCATCAGACCCGAACACTTAGCGCGGTATGCTACTATATACCTAGGCCCCCGATAGTTAGGGACATCAGGAGTTGATGAAGCACAATCACGCCATTGTGGGGACTCTCGGATCAGCCATGCATGATTGTTTCGACCAGAACTTCTTCACTTTGTCCGCAATATGGGACAGCCGGCTAGAGCGGGGTACGTCTCTACACTCTCCTGCAGGCACACATCAGAGCACGAGAAGTGGGACTTCACTATGGGGATAACTATACAGTCTAGGGACTCCATATGTTAACTGCGCCCCGGTAGTTAAATCTACCTGTTGAGAGCTTGTGTGTAGGTCGACTTCCTGAGTAACGGCAGGTCGCAGGTGGTTTGGTCCAACATAAGCAGCAGCCCTAAAATGGTAGCAAAAGCCAGCGAGATGGGAGGTGCGATACGTGGCATAGCAGCGGCTGGTCGTAGATCCAAGTCTATGAGGGTAAACATACCCCTGGAACCCACTATCCGATTTAACATTGAGTCGAGAGATCTAAGAGGAAGTGATGATTCTATGAACACGTCAGCTTTCGTTGCTGAAACCTGTTTTCTCGGTAAGCATACAGACCAGAAGAAAAGTCGCGCATTGACGTGGCAAAACCTGGCGGCATGAGGATAACGTACAGGGATGGCTCGCACTTTAGAAAGTGCCGAAAGTCAAACGGAAAAGAAGCGCAACCTACCGAGATTGAGTAACCAGCCTAACAATCGGAGGCCATAGCTATCTCAGTACAAACGCCGCAGTCATAGAGAGTATAGGAGTAAGTCGCTCTATGAAAGAACCGCCTTTGCACCCGCAATGTAAAACAGCAAGCTCTAGCAGCAATCCACAGTCAGAACACACCAGCGGACAGAACTCTAAAATATTATTAAGTTTTCTACTCAGAAAAATAAACTTTATGTCTATTGCTTTTCACAACCTCGATTGCATTGTCCTTTACGCTTACGCCCTTTCCGAAAGAGCTATTACTCCGTACAACTACCGTATTGCAAGTATTGTTATTCTTACACACGATATCGAGTAAGAATATTTTCACTGGTTCTACACCCGTGAACTTCCCTCAGAATACCACAACCTACCAGTGACTGATTACGAGCACTGGTCCGATTACGACGACTCTGAAGATTATCTTCAAAACTCTTACGACTTCTAAGAGTAGGCGGCCATACTTCAGTTATACGTATCCCCGTAACAGTATAATATTTTGGACACGTCCAAAAGGTGTTTATGACTACAAACTGTATAGTTTGCGATGAACGAGCCTGCTGTGCAATTAATTATTCAAATCACCCAGAGGGACCCACGCACCATAATCCTTGCGCAGAACATTGCACAAGGGCTTGCAACGGAAGTTGCATTACCTGCAATTTATATATCAAGCTCCAATGTCGGCAGAGTACTGTAACTCAACCTATAACCGGACCATTTACATTCCCCTCCCGACAGCTTCACAATTGCCAGTTACAGGTGCCGACTAAACTTTGGAGCGGGCCAATTGGCACCCATATTGTCTGGAATCGCCAAATCTAAACAGCCCTCCAGACCATTGCCACAATGGGCCAAGAATCTACAAGAGCAATATGAGGTATCGAGGAGGCAATATCTCGACTCAAGGAAAGACGAGGACACGGAAATGACCGACACTGTGCAGGCCCAGGTGAATCATCTGGATCAGGATTTCCAACGACTAGTCAAAGTCTGCAACAGCGAGAAGGAAGCCATCAAGGCGGAATTCGAAGACGTTCGGCTAGGTTGTCAACTCTTCAGTCGGCAAATAGAAACCGACAAGGCCCTAAAACAACAAGCAATAACAGGGTACGAAGAACAAATCCAGATTCTCAACACAGTGTTGAGCGAAACGAGGATGGGACTTACAGTCCTTCAATATCAGAATGATTGGGTTGTCAAAGAATCCTCGGAGGAATTTGAAAATTGGCGGAGCCGATTCTCAGAGTGCGAGAGACAGATTAAGTCCCTAGCGGCCAACTTTACAGCCTGGGGAACAACAATAGGACCACAAAGGGAAAAAATTAATATGTTGGAAAAAAGGTTGACAGAGGAGGTCCCCTTGTGGATGGATTTTCAGATTTTGGAAGCAACAGGGAGCAAACTACAGAAGGACCATACCGGACTCACTGCGGTGTTCGAAAGGGCCAAGTTTTCAGAGTCAACGCCGGTACATCCGGACAGGAGGGCACATATTCAACAGTGGCAGCAGTGAGCCGAAGAAAGGGCCAGGAGTGTTTCTCCAATATCGGATTCGAATGTTGCAGAGATTGTTGGTTTGAGAGGAGGATCTGGAATGGACATTGGACTAGGGGATGCTCCTCCTCCTGGGAAGGAAGTCAACCAGGTCCATCCAACCCACCACCACCAGGTGGCACCGGTGGAGACCCACCTCCACCAGGATCACATCATTCAGGATATCACCGATCAAGAGCCGAGGCTAATAGGTGTTCCCAAAGAACCAACACTCAACCACCAGAAAAGCGCCGGGAAACTCGACTCAAACTGTCAGATCCGGCTAAGTTTAAGAGAAGAGCCTCTGAGGATTTCGATGTGTGGTGGATGAGTATGGAAGTGTTCATCGCTGACCAACCACATCTGTTTAATGGCCCTTGTCTCTGAGATTCAATATGTGCGAGGTCGACTGGAAGATCATGCTTTGGCTTGGCACATGCACTGGGAATCAGAGGCGCACGCCGGGAAACATCTCCGTAGTTGGTCAGTATACCGAGTGGCAATCAACACCCGTTTCCACAACAAACACCAACAGGAAACGGCATATAAGGCCCTCACCGAGCTCAAATATGGTTGAAACATTAAGGACATGGTCACGGAATTTGACACCCTGAATACAATTGTAAACATCTTCAGAGTAGCTTATCGAACAATGTTGATGAGTAAATTGTCCTCGGAACTTTTTAAACACCTCAGTCTTATCCATCCACCTGATAAGACGGATGAAGAACTTCGAGAAATCATCATCAATGCCGGAAAAATTGTCGAAGTTTGGAATGCTACAGAGAAGTATTTCGGTTTTGTTGGGAAATCGCACACCTCCAACAGCACGTTCGGACGAGTCAACAAAAATAGAGCCAAGATCCACAAGCCCAGAGGTCTTGGCTCCAGTTGTCAACGTCAACGACAACAGTTTGAACGGAAAGACACTCAACGGCAGGTGTCCAATACCAGTGGATCATCAAAACCCAACCCCTTTGTGAACGCTGAAGGTAAGACCTTTAAACAGTTAATGGAAGGAATTGAAAATTCCGAACTGGCAAGACGAAGAGCCGCAAAGGAATGTCAGCGTTGCGCATGGCCCGCTGACTGAAAATGCCACCACAACACCATGTAATGCATTTGGGATTTTAAATCGTCAAAAGGAACCGCTGATTACAGCCACCCAAAAGCATACCAAAAGTTGAAAGTCGGGGCATACGACCAAGTGGACGATGAGATGGATGATTTTGTGGTTGGAGAAGCGGAGGAAGTTGAGGAAACTTCAGACGGAGAAATACCATCCGGTTCGGAATCTGTCGATAGTGAAAAACAAGATTCGGATGTTGCAGATAATTGGTGGGAACATCAGGACCGTTCTAATTAATGGTAAGTACCGAGAAGGAACGAAGTATTGTGGGGATTAGGAGGGAGAAAGCCTTTATTATTATAATACTACTAACTTTAGTTCCGGTTGTCACCTTGAGGATTCCGGTTGGGATGAAACTGCTGGCAGTAGTGACGCAACAAAACAACACAATGACACCATACGACACCAACTGCCATAGCAGAACAAATTTTTTCTACTTCGCAGGCAAATCTTGAACCCTGTTTGAACCAGAACCTCTCAACACTTTCGCAAGTATTGCAGAACTTCTCAGCGAACCAGAGGAACCACTTGAGTCCTTCTTCTGGGATCAACCTGACTCTCCATACCCTTGGAATCTATATTGGACAGAAGCAGCGCGACATGGCAGTGGCCTAGCTATTGACGACCCCGTTGTTGGAGACTCCTGGACCAAGTGTAAGGGCATGCATGTTGGTTGTGAGGACAACGAGGTCTGCTACTGCGAACATCACGGCAGACAGAGAGCTACAACCATTGGCCACGCCTGGGACGCTCAGTCAACGGTTCTCGCAATTGAAGATCATTACTGCGAAGAGTGCATCGAAGAAGGTTATTATACAGAGGCCCTACAAGAATAACCCAACTACGAGTGGTAGAACGTCACTACCATCAACGACCCGTTGTGCCCAAGCTATTGTCGAAACGATGGATACCAAACGAAAGCATGCTCCCTCAGAAGAGGAACCCTCAGCAAAACGACCAAACATCTCCGATGACTTTGTTTTCTACGAAACAAAGAAAATACACAAAATACCCAACATCAGAATCAGCGAACGACCTGTATACCGGTTCTTTGTGGACCACATGGACAGCGATGGAAACATACAGCAGTTTCCGGGCTGAGCCATGCTGGATTTGGGATCGACATCTTTTACCATGTCACCTCAGTGTGCCAAGATATTTAAGATTCCGGTAGTCAAGCGTTCAAAGGGAATGAAAGCAAAGGATTTTAGCGGTAAGACATCACAACTCCCAGGTTTCTATACGATGCCGTTAGGATTGGCATTTGGAAATCATCGTACTCTTGAAACTTTCGAGATCATACCGATACACGCTGACTACGACGTTCTTATACCTGCTTGGTATTTGAAACAACAAAAGGTGCAGGGAGCGACATACGGATGTCTACACTTCACAGAATGCGAGCAGAAGTGTTACAATCACTGACATTTCCACACAAATTGGGAGATTACGTACGATGATCATATCATTACTTGAACCGACGCCATCAATATCGGTGCCCTATGCTTCGCGTCAACAAGCATACTGGCGGAAAAACTCCCTCAACAGTATCATAAGTGGATGTTACTGTTCGACCCTCATGAAGCTGAAAAGCTACCCTCTCACGGTCCCCACGACCATCAAATTTACCTGAAAGTACCTGAGGATCAGATTACAGTGGGAGCTATATACCAACTATTACGAGAAGAAGAAAGGTTGCTAAAAGAGTACATCGACAAAATGATAAGAGAAGGAAGAATAAAACCATCCATGGTACAAGCCGGATAACCAATCCTATTCGTGCCCAAGCCAAATGGACAAGGCCTCAATCTTTGTGTCGACTATCGGAGACTCAACAATCTGACAAACAAAGATAAGACGGCTTTACCGTTAATGGATAAATTACAAAGTCGGATGACAGGAGCAACCTGGATCACTAAGTTGGATATGTAATCGGGATATCACCTGATACGAATGGCCAAAGGACATGAATGGAAATCGGCCTTCAGAATCAAGTTTGGATGATACGAATACACAGTTATGCCGTTCGGTCTCACCAACGCACCAGCTACTTTTCAGCATTGGATGAACGGTATCCTTCGGCCTTTTTTGGGAGGACTAAATGACATCACGGTTGTCTACATCGACGATGTCCTTATCGCCACTAAGGGAACATGAGAAGAACACCCCGAGTATGTAGGAATGATACATCATGTTCTACAGGATAACAACCTCGTGGTAGAAATCGACAAGTGTGAATTCGACAGGCAGAAGGTTGAAATACTAGGTTTTCTCGTCAGCGGCAAAGGACTTAAAATGGCACCAAGTCGAAGCGAAGCAATAACAAATTGGCCAATGCCTAATAACCAACAGGAAGTTCAGGTTATTATGGGTCTATGGAATTTTTATCGACGATTCATCAAGGGATTCGCCGGCATCGTCGCACAAATTACAGACACTCTCAAGAGGGACGGAAAGAACTTCAAGTTCGGAGATACAGCTAAAGCAGCTTATTATAATATCTGCATCTTATTCGCGGTAGAAAACAGACCGATTCTTCAACATTACGATGATGACAGACCTGCTATGATTGAAACAGGCAAATTGGATTTTGCAATCGGAGCAGTACTTTCGCAGAAGTTCAATGACGGCAAGGTTCATCCAGGCGCCTTTATATCGAAGATGTTTTCACCGTCCGAACTTAACTACCAAATATACGATAAGCAAATACTCGCCATCGTATATGCATTCAAGACATGGAGATATTATCTCCAAGGAGCAATACATACAACAACAGTCATTTCTGATCATATGAACCTCCAGTACTTCAAGGAAACTCAGCAGCTCAATCGAAGACAAGCAGGATGGGGAGAAGTACTCCAAGAATACAATTTTAAAATTGTTTATTGAAAGGGAACGGCTAATGGAAAAGCCGACGCATTATCAAGGCGCCCAGAGTTCGCCCTAAAAGAGGGGGGTACAACTTTGGGAACCTTGTTAGGACCAGATCATTGGTTGCAAGTCGGAGCGATGGATCTGGATAATGAAGACTGGGAAGAAATTAGTTTTGCGATCAGTCACTTAACGGAAACAGTAAAAGAGAAGTTTAAAAAGGAAATAGGTCAGGACAAGGAGTATCAAGAGATACTATGGAAAGTTCAGAAGAAAGATCAGAATGTTGATGGAAGGATTGGTATGGATAAGGAAGGAATGTTGTGTTGGAAAGGAAGGTTATACGTACCGGAGGGTTTTCAGAAGGAGATACCACACCAAGAATACGACTAACAGGTCGCCAGATATTTTGGACGCGAACGAACCTTGGAACTCATCATGAGAAATTTTTAATGGCCTAAACTCGAGGACGATGTATGGGAATACTGCAACAAGTGCGACTCATGCCAACGAACAAAAACATCCCGTCATGCGAAGCACTTGCTGTTACATCCGCTCGAACTACCATCATCACCATGGACGTACATATTGGTTGACTTTATTACCGACTTACCGGAGTCCAACGGAAACAGGAACATCATGGTTGTAGTCGACAGGTTTACCCAGATGGTGCACTTCGTTCCCACGGACAAGTGAGAATCAACAACAGTCGCAAAGTTATTCCTCAATAACGTCTGGAAGTACCATGGCATGCCACTCGATATAGTGTCCGATGGCGATGCAGTCTTTACAGGTCACATCCTCGCCGGCTTATATCAGTACCTCGGAATCAAGCGATCAATGTCAACGGCTTTTCACCCTCAGACTGACGGACAAACCGAACGAATTAATCAGACCATCGAGCATTACCTACGAACATATTGCAATTACGAACAATCAAACCAAAGCGTAATGTTACCCATGGCCGAATACGCATGCAACAATTCTAAACATGTGTCCACGAAGATCACACCCTTCTACGCGAATTATGTCTACGAAGCATGTACAAATTGGCCAACCGAAGTTTAGTTTCGCAACCCAGGTTCGGAATTGTATGCTCTCTATATGGTCATGGTTTACCGTCGTCTGAAACAACAGTTGGTAGAGTCCAAAGAAAAGATGAGGAAAATATTACAATCGCAAGTGTCGTCCACCACCGCAGTACAGGGTCGGAGATCTGGTCATGATTAACTGAAGTAATATTCGGACGAAGCCACAGTGTCAAAAGCTCGACGATAGGAGGTACGGACCATTCAAGATCACTAAGGTTGGAGGAAACAAACGGTGGTGTCGACTTGAACTCCCCAGTTCTTGGAAAATACACCCAGTGTTCATTGTTGCCTTACTCGAACCCTATCGCGGAAATCCCTTAGAGAGGGAGGTACCACCTATCGAAGCCGATGACAGCGTTTGGACACCCGAGTCTATAGTCGCTAGTGGACCTACCGACGGTTACCACCGGAAGCACGTATTTCTTGTCAAGTGGACAGAGTACTCACACGACGAAAATACCTGGGAATTCTGTGAGAATCTCAATGACGTCGCACCTAAACTCATCACCGAATAATACACCAACAACCCAGCACTGGAAAAGGATAAGTGGTGGAAGACCACGATGAAACCAACGGTACGAAAGAGGAAGAAATTATGAATTTCTTTTGTTTAACTCATACCGCGCTGAGTTACGCGGAGGTCATTATTATGTTAAGAGAAATTTTATTTTTATTATGAAGATATGCTGTCTGAGTGGTATCTATTGTTTGCACACTTTTTATGATGGAGATTCTGTTGAGGTCACCGGAGCTAGAGAGGGAGGTACTGTTAGGGGTTTTCCCTTAGCAGGTATACGAGGTACGGAGCATGTCCATGGCAATCCATGTTCGGCCACCTGTCACTATGGCTGGTCGATGTCACACCCGCAGTTTCCTCCATCCTCTGAGCGACGAAGTCCGACGCAACATACATGCCTATCCAATACCGACCCCTGGCAAAGCGGAATAATTAACCCGCACATGGGCAGTACACCTTCTCGATCCAACAGCAACAGTCACGACACTTAGCAGGCAGATTCATCAGACCCGAACACTTAGGGCGGTGTGCTACTATATGCCTAGGATCCCGATAGTTAGGGACATCAGGAGTTGATGAAGCACAATCACGCCATTGCAGGCACTCTCAGGTCAGCCGTGCATGATTGTTTCGACCAGAACTACTTCACCTTATCAGCAATATGGGACAGCGGGCTAGAGTGGGGTACGCCTCTACACTTTCCGGCAGGCACACGTCAGAGCGTGAGAAGTGGGACTTCATTATGGGGATAACTATACAGTCTAGGGACTCCATATATTAACTGCGCCCTGGTAGTTCAATCTACCTGTTGAGAGCTTTTGTGTGGGTTGACTTCCCGAGTAACAGCAGATTGCAGGTGGTCTGGTCCGACATAAGCTGCAGCCCTGAAATGGGAGTAAAAGCCAGCGAGATGGGAGGTGTGATACATGGCATAGCAGCGCCTGGTCGCCAACACAAGTCTATGAGGGTAAACATACCCCTGCAACCTACTATCCGATTTAACATTGAGTCGAGAAATCCAACAGGAAGTGATGGTTTGATGAACGTGTCAGCTTTCATTACTGAAACCTGTTTTCTGCGTAAGCATACAGACCAGAAGAAAAGTCATGCATTGACATGGCAAAACCTGGTGGCATGAGAATAACCTACCGGGATGCCTCACACTTTAGAAAGTGCTGAAAGTCAAACGGAAAAGAAGCGCAACCTACTGAGATCGAGTAACCAGCCTAACGATTGGAGGCCATAGCCATCTTAGTACAAACGCTGCAGTTATAGAGAGTATAGGAGTATGTCGCTCTATAAAAGAACCGTCTTTGCACCCGCAAAGTACATCCGCAAGCTCTAGCAGCAATCCTGAGTCAGAACACACCAGTGGACAGAATTCTAAAATATTATTAAGTTTTCTACTCAGAAGAATAAACTTTATGTCTATTGCTTTTCGCAACCTCGATTCCATTGTCCTTTACGCTCATGCCCTTAACGAAAGAGCTATTACTCCGTATAAATACCGTATTGCGAGTATTTGTATTCTGAAGCACGATATCGAGTATGAATATTTTCACTAGTTCTACACCAGTGAACTTCCCTCAGAATACCACAACCTACCAGTGACTGATTACGAGCACTGGTCCGATTACGACGACTTTGAAGATTATCTTCAAGACTATTACTTCTTTGAAAAGTAGGCGGCCATACTTCAGTTATAAGTATCCCCATAACAGCTCAGACGGAATCTCGTACTTTCTGACGGAGAATTACATACCACCCATTTCTCAGGCAATGGATTGTGTTGCATAATTACCCTGCGGCAGCTATTATACTATGTGTCTTATTTTTGTGATATGTCGCATTGTATATTACCCCATGGCAGATGAAACCTCTTAACATTTATTTCCAGATGCAGTACAGTGGATGGTAGCAACTTTCCTTCCCGGTCACTACCTTCATTTACGATAGCAGTCAATTGATTACTTAAAATCACACTTGATTCACAAATGTATTGCTAACTATATACAAAAAATCATGGTAGATGTAATGGCGGTGCCAGGTGCACTTGGCCCTTCCAAGTGCACTTGGCCCTCAAGCGCACTTGGCACCCAAGCGTACTTGGCCTTTCCAAGTGCACTCCGCTGCCGAGGCCGGGTAACCGCCCTTCATATATAATCACCTTGAGAAGTGCTTTTGGCATGCTAGCGATTATCTTACCTACATACCGTACAATTGATCTATATTTCTTATTTCCCATTTGCAACCATATCTACACTTATACACCCACACCAGGACATATGTCCTAACACAATAATGGCTTTTCAGTCACCAGATACATTTCGCTCATGGGTTTTCTTGATTTTTTTACTTTTTCGATGGGTCAGACCTACACCGAGAACTATCGCTAGATTGTCGATACAAGATAAGTAATCATTCATTTGAGTTGATGGATGATAGTAGGGACTATTCCGAGATGATTAAGATGTCAATCGGCCTCGAAGAGATGTGTTACCTGGCATGATAGGCACTCCTGAGAACTCGAACTGTCTCCATTCATGACCTGCAACCATTATCTGCACTAGAACGATGAATCAGAATAAGGATACCTGTTAGTTGACTGCTGCAGAGACGATTGTGAATTCCTTTGGCCCCAAGTGAGGTGTCGCCTACTCCACATGAAGAATTCGAACGCATTGCAATAACTTCTGTTTTGAGACATACAAGCATCTGAACTTCATAAGTATTCCTATACTGAGTCAATTGATTATTGCAGAGACCATTCCGAGGCGATTCGTAGGTCAATCGATTCGATGAGTCTCATCACCGACTGCATTTGTTATCCGTTCACACACATACTCCCTCGATCCAGAAAAATCGTTCCCAAGAAACGCTTCACTGAAACTTATGGTCACTGCTGAGAAGACCTCGAAATACATTTAACGAGATCCATCGCATACGATCTAACGATCTACACGAATCGAACCTAATCGAAAATGAAGTGCTAGCAAACCTTCATCAACGTCACTACTCGGAACCCAGTCATATTATCATCTCTAGGGTGGTTCGGAATAAGTATTCTGCCTATTGGAGTTGATCGAAGTGAGCAGAGTCAATTCCTAGACGATTCGGATGTCAACCGGCCCTGATACATTTGTGACTAGCCTGATGGCTACACTACCAAGAAGTCATTGAAAAATGTTCGACAAAAGCATTCGCATACAAAAGAACGATCGAAACTGGTCAGAATCCCATCGAGCGTAACCTATTGTACAGTTTGAATGGCTAGCGAAGCCTTCATCGACAATACCCTTATACACATCAATTCATCCGTTCCACGATAGTCACCCCAAACGCGTCGGTACATTGCCGACGGACTCTGGTGAGAAGTCACCTACCATAAACGCGATCGATTAAGTGCACTTGACAATTACCTTTCTACGATCCGAGTGGTAGCTCTGCAGTGCACATGACGATTACCTTCCAATTATTTGAGAGGAAGCTCTGAAGAGCACCTATGCACAACGATTACACAAGCAAGGAAGTGTACTTACAGAGAAAGACTACCAATGGTTAAGAGTGTGAAGTTTAACCCCTCAATTTTATAAAGTGTCAAGCAGGTCAAAGCCGATACTCCATTGTGCGATTTTACAAGACCAATGAACAAGAAGAAAACGCGAACAAAATCACACCTCAAGTCATCGTATCCCCTAGTATAATGGTGGCCGGTCTATGGCAGGGTAACCATCCATGTGCCCAGTATATAGTCAGCTCGTGTGAGTGCTCTTGCACACCATCGATAATCTTACTTATTAAACCTATATAATACCTTTCTTATTCTCAAATCCACATGTGCAACTGTATCTACACTCATATCTACACGTTCGAGAATGGATATCGTTACACTGTTATTGATCTTTGGTAATTGGATACGTTTCGCTCACCGGATTTTGTGAATTACCCCTTTTTGACGTATTACTACTCGCTACCAATCGTCGACAAGTCCCACGAATACATGAGATGACTTTGACATATCTCACGAATGTACGCGTTCTACCCTCGAGATTATACTCCGGGTCCCATTACCTCTTTTTCTTGATGCATCGATACATGCGCCAGACCATCGAGCCCAATGCAAAGCCGAAAAGATGAAGACGAAATTAGACCCAAAGATGAATACCGAAAGACTGAAAGAAACCAGAAGACAAGGTGAAGTCAAGACCAAGTTGAAGGAAGATGAAGTCAAGACCAAGTTGAAGGAAGGTGAAGTCAAGACCAAGGTGAAGTCAAGACCAAGGTGAAGTCAAGACCAATGTGATGTCAAGATGGCAAGGTCGAAGGGCAAAAGTTGGAAGGCAACTGAAATTTGAAGAACGAAGGAAAGAATAGTGGATGACGGTTGGTGTGATCCGGATTGCAAGCGAACGTGATCACGATCATCATTTGCATCTAAGTGCACCTCAACGAAACATTTTTAACAAGATAAGTCGCATTCCAATTGATGATCGTGTCAAATCGAACGTAATTGAGTATGATGTGCTAGCGAAACCATTATTGACGATACCATTATAAGTATCAATGCATTGTCACCTACAATAAACCCGTTCGATCAAACGCACTTGACGATTATCTTCCAACCATCTTATGCACACTTGACGATTACCTTGCTACGATCTGAAGCAGACTTGACGATTGCCTTCCTCCGAACCAAACAGAAGCTCGGAAGTGCACATAGGAGTATCAGCATTGCATGTAAGTGCACTTGCAGAGAAAGACTGCCGAGGGCACAAGCTTTGCGAGAGTTAATCGTACTTGATTAATTACATTGTAAGTTCCATGTTCTCTTGGATGCTCATGAGTTAGATAATAGGCAAATCACATAGGTTGGATACGTGACGAGATCTTCAAATCTGTCAATGATTTATAACGCGATGCCGATTTTCACCTCTGAGTCTGCAAGATGAAAGCTACGGCATGTCGAAAGCTTGGATATGGATATGGAGCTTGGTGCTGCCGAGCCACTTTGGAGATATGGAGATCTGGAGGTTACATGGGTCAATTGGATGTTTCCTTCTTCTTGTTTTCTCCTTCTCTTCTCTTCTTTTGGATCTCGGCCCGGTACAAATGGCGAAGGCATGGGTTTTACCATCTACCACTGGATGTGGACTTTCCCCATGTGCCGGATACACCGAAAGATCACCCACCAGCAGTACTGATCAGCAGAGGGATTTATGTGGCTGTACAAGGACGTACGAGCTTGGATTATTTTTTCTTCTTCTCATCAGGTACGGGTATGCAGCCCAGGACGTCTGCAGATAAAGAGGGGCATGATGTAATGGCGGCCGGTCTATGGCAGGGTAACCGCCCGTCCGCCAAGTATATAGTCAGCTCGTGCAAGTGCTCTTGCACAACATCGATTACCTTACCTATTCAATCTACCTCATTCTCCAATCCTGATTTGCAACCGTATCTACATTATACTCTTATACAAGACCATTCATGGATGTATGCCCGTACACCTAGCCGTAATGGATGCACATCATTGTTGTCGTATCCCCTATCGGAAATGGACACATCCTCTTCTCCATATCCCTGATCAGGATTGGGCAAATGGTTATCCTTTTGTATATAGGAAAATATCATAGCCTGTCAGTTGACGAACCGGAGGTGCTAGTCGTGCGCATGGCATAGGACATGTTTCTCTAGCCTTCCATTGCTTCAAGGCTAGGAACCCTGAGGTCCAGTGGACATCCGGTCGACTTCTAGCTCTGTGAACCACAAGTCGCGATGCAAATATACCGATCGCTACAGCCTATATTACATCGAATCACCCCCATGGTTCGGCCGCAGGAGGGCTATGAAGTAATTATGTGTCCTGACATCTGCTCGGAGCCACCGCATTCGAGAGTCGCTTTGCTAGTGATAAGAGTCTCATGGCATTTGTCATATGCCTTGGCGATTGCACACGATTGCTGTGAGCTTCCTTGGAAGACATCACCAATGGTGTCAGGAGCGCCTGGAGCTGTACAAGCGAGCAGGAGCAGCGGACGTAGTTGTGGCAGAAGAGTTACCAACAATGTAGGGCTTGATTGACTGCTACCGGCTCGCCGAGTCAAGAAGGGAGTTCACCGGCTGTGGTGCCTTGGTTCCATCGTGGAAGGCCGTTAGATCCGTGGCTCCTGGTTTCCGCGAAATTAACCGCTCCATCTTTTGCATTGATCAAATTGGTTAACACGAGTGGGGCAGCAAGGACGTTATATAAGATATACTGGCCGATAAAGTGGAGATGATGGATGTGCACCGGTAGCGCAACCGAGTATCAATAATTCGTTCAGGTCTTTACTGAAGGTACAGAGGCTGCCACCACACCGGTGAATTGACCATGCGATCGACCTGGAACCCAGGCACAAGCTACCTTATGGGGATATCTATTACCTGTCGGAGGTTGAGTCAAGAACTCTAAAAAGCCTACATCGAGACAAACCTGGCCAATGGTTTTATCCTGCATCCCTCATCACCGGTGTCGTCATATTTACAAAGAACAAGGACGGCGGCTTGAAGCTCTGAAGTTGACTACCGAGCTCTCAACGCGACCATAACCAAGAATCGATTCTCGTATACAGGGTGCAATTGTGCACTCTCTTGAGAAAGGTAACAAGTCTCCTTGCCGATATGGCGATACAAGATTACGTTTTAAGTCTATACTGTCTTTACGACACACTTACTTTATAATATACTCTGGGAGAGTTGCTATTGAATGGAGATACAGCAGTACTAAGCTCCAATGGCAACCGAAACCTTCTTATCAACGAGAAAATCGATGAAAATTGACACCGCATTTAGTTGTCGAATGAGCACCGACCTCAAAATGATCAGAATGACTGGTTCGGTATCTGAGAAACCGCAACTTCAAACCAATTCTGTACCGCAAATGCTGGAATGACTGACCATTATCACTGCAATGCACCCATCATGCTGCAGACGTCAAGTGCACTTGGCTCGCAAGCGTACTTGGCCTCGTAAGTGTAGTTGGCACTCAGGTCATTGCCTAGTGAGTGCACTTGGCCTCACCTACGACTTTACTATCGAGCTCCTGGAAGTCAATAAGATCCTATCGGCGTAGGACTTCATCATCGAGCACCTGGATGGCACAAAAAACCACACAGATGCCCCGTCGAGATGGCCCGATCATGAGATCGGCTACGAGCAGCCTATCAGGTGACTCCTGATGAGCCTGACAGTCAAACCCTTCGATAAGCTCCTACCAGCGACTAAGAAGGCCCTGGCTACTGACCCATTGGCGGTCTACATCTCGGGTACGCTAGTCGATAACCCAATGGCCACAGCCGAAGCCATAGTCGGAGCCGAAGACGAAAGCCAATGGAGTGTCATCGCTGGAGCTCTGACCTACAAGGGAAGGATATATGTCCCTGCGGACGATGTTCACCGCGGTAAAGTGATAAGTCTCTTTCATGACAACCCTGAGTCTGGTCACTTTGAAGCTCTTAAAATTGCTGCATTAATCTCTAGGGATTTCTATTGGCCTACAATGGACGGACTCGAATATAAGGAAGTACGTCAGCGGCTGCAAAGTAAGTCATCAAGATCAAGTGCAAGTGTACCAAGAAGCCTGCAAGCGAACGAGAAGTCAATAACTATGCAATTTGTCTTTATCACCGAAACGGAAGCACCACCGAACGCATCGAATGCACAATCAGCTGCAACCGACTACAATCCTTAATGAATGTACGGAAAGGCTATCACGATGGGCCTTCAGAACCGAGATCGCCAGCTCACCGAATTACATGGTAACTATGACCTTGTAAGGATGGCTTACAACTTAGATATATCAACAAATGAAAATGCTCTGCAATTGGCCTTCACTGAACGAAGCAACAACAATAATCGATTGATGTCGCCACTGATAGTAGTGATTAACCGTATCAGGCTAGATTTCAGGGTGGGTACCCTACAGCTAAGCTCGGCAGGATATGGGGTGTGCAAACCTAGTAACTTCATTGATTTGGAAGTCAATGGCATGGAATATGGATGCCTGGATGTAGCGGAGGGGAAGTATACTTGGTTACTTTGAAGTACGACATTATGGCACACTTACGAGTTAGATAACGCAACTCGAATGAGCATGCACGAATACTTGTCCATATATGACTGCAATTGAGAGATGAACGAGGCCGATACAAGTCAACCAGCCACCATCGGATCCGGATAACCGATTACGTGTCAATTGTTGAGACGCATATCAATGCCGAGAGCGAAGGCTACCACCGATCAGGTCTGCCGTGTGTTTGGATATAGTAAAGGACAGAGACATGAAAATCATACGAATTCGAGAGCTCTCAAAAGCAGCTATGAGCAAGATATGTACATCATCCAATTATGCTAGTTGAACGCTGCGGAAATTCGATACATGCCACTATGGTCTTACTCCTCAGATAACATTCAAGAATGCGTTCAACGAAAGACATTCTGTATCCTGTCGCAAGATAAGTCGTAAGCCAAGGTCAATAGTGTTTAACTGGCGCTGCAACAATGACTTCTTCTGGTATATCATGTGTCAACTACGATACATCGATGCCAAATGACGACCGCAAGCCGGGCAATTGTACCACCGATCCTAGCATCACCGAGTCAGCACTACAGAGGTCAATTGCTTGGATTCGAAGAAACTGCAAGTCCACTTGGATATTCGGAACTCTGGACTTGCAAGCCTGCCGAAGCGGATTTGATTGGAAGGAGTGGGCTTATAACCATGGACTTGAAAGTCTGCTGGAGAGGGTCCGATTTGGAGGTGCACTTGAAGGAATCAGGACTAATTGGATGTTTCCTTCTCTTGTCTGTCATCTCTTCGTTTCTTATGGATCTCGGCCTGATATAAATGGCGTCGGCATGGATTTTACCATCGCCACTGGAGGTGGAGTTTTCCCATGCACCAGATCCGCTGTGAGGCTGCCTTGATACCACCGATCAGTCGCGGGACTTATGCAGACGTATAAAGGTGTAAACACCTTATCTTGCCCTTGTCCATGTATATACATGTGTGTCACAGCCCAGGAGGTCTACTGATAAAGAGGGGGATGATGTAATGGCAGTGCCAGGTGCACTTGGCTCTCAAGCGCACTTGGCTCCCAATCGCACTTGGTCTTTACAAGTACACTTAGCTGCTGAGGCCGGGTAACCGCCCTTCAAATATAATCACCTTGCGAAGTGCTTTTAGTACGCTAGCGATTATCTTGCCTACATGCTGTACATTTGATCTATATTGCTTATTTCCGGTTTGCAACCATATCTACCCGTACACACCCATATGAGGATATACGTCCTTACAGTAGAACTTGGATGCACTTGGCGCACCACTTGGGGTGATTGCACAGGCAGAGAGGTTCGATACAGGCTGCGTGAAAACAGTTGAGCTAGTCTGGCTCAGCAGATGGGAGATGATTGAACAGCTCATTGCTGGCTGGACGCACTAGAGCCGTGCTGGTCTTCGGTTGGCTTCATGGGATGAGCAGATCTGGAAGGAAAGATTAAACATTTCGATCAGGTGTGCTTGGAGATCGACTCACCGCTGGTTGGACGCAATCGAGCTGTGCTGCTTCTTGGCTGGCTGTATGTTATGAGCAGATCTGGACAGGAACTTTAGCATTTGGATAAGGTGCGCTTGGAGATCGATCTGGGCTGCCTGTCGAGTGACTAGACACAATCGAGCCATGCTGACTACATGCGATTAAGTTGGGCTGGCTAACCACAGTTGCGAGATAATCGAGCTTGTATTAGGGTTTTCCCCTTAGCAGATGTACGAGGTACGGAGCATATCCATGGCAATCCGTGTTTGGCCACCTGTCACGATGGTTGGTCGATGTCACACCAGCGGTTAATTCCATCCTCTGAGCGATGAAGTACGATGCGACATACATGCCAATCCAATACCGAGCCCTGACAAAGCGGAATGACTAACCCGCGCGTGGGCAGTACACCTTCTCGATCGAACAGCGATAGTCAGGACACTTAGCTGGCAAATTCATAAGACCCGAAAACTTAGGGAGGTATGCTACTATATGCCTTGGACCCCGAAGGTTAGGGATGTTATGAGTTGAACAAGCAATATCACGCCATTGAAGAGACTTGCGGGTCAGCCGTACATGATTGTTTCGACCAGAACTACTTCAACTTATCAGCAATATGGGACAGCCAGCTAGAGCGGAGTATGCCTCTACACTCTGCGTCAGGGAAATGTCAGAACTGGAGAAGCTGGACTTCACCATGGGGATAACTATACTATCTAGAGACTCCAAGCGTTAACTGTGCCCTAGTAGTTAAATCTACCGGTTGAGAGTTTGTTTGTGGGTCAAATTCCCGAGTAACGGCAGATCGCAGGTCGTCTGGTCTGAGATAAGCTGCAGACCTGAAATGGGTATAAAAGCCAGCGAGATGGGAGGTGCAATATGTGGCATAGCAGCAGCTGATCGCCAATGCAAGTCCATGAGGGTAAACATATCCCTGCAACCCACTATCCGATTTGACATTCAGCAAAGAAAATCAGAGGAAGTAATGGGTCAATGAAAGATGTCAGCATTTGTTGCCGAAACCTGTTTTCTGCGTGAGCATACAGACCAGAAGAAAAGTCGCGCACTGGCATGGCAAAACCTTGTGGCATAAAGATAACCTACAGGGATACCTTTCACTTTAGAAAGTGTAGAAAGTCAAACAGTAAACAAGCGCAACCTATCGAGATTGAGTAACCAGCCTAACGTTTAGAGGACATAGCTATCTTAGTACAAACACCAAAGTCATAGAGATTATACGAGTAACTCACTCTATAAAAGAACCACCTTTGCACCAGCAAAGTAAAAACAACAAGCTCTAGCAGCAATCCACAGTCAGAACACACCAGCGGACAAGACACTAAAATATTATTAAGTTTTCTACTCTAAGAATATTTATGCCTACCAATCTTCGAGACCTTGATTCTATTGTTCTTTACACTCACACCCTTAACGAACGAGCCATAACTCCATTCGACTTCCTTATTGCGAGTATCATTATCCGCACGTACGACATGGAGTACGAATACTTTTACTGGTTTTACACCAGTGAACTTACCTCTGAATACCATAACCTACCAGTTGAAGATTACGACAACTGGTCCGACTTTGACGACTCCGAAGATTATCTCCAAGATACCTACGACTTCTGAAGAGTAGGCGGCTATACCTTACCACTAAGTATCCACGTAACAGTATAATATTTTGGACACATCCAAAAAGTGTTTATGACTACAAACTGCATAGTTTGCAATGAAAGAGCCTGCTGCACAATAAACTACACGATTCACCCAGAAGGATCCACACGACATGGTTTTTGTGCAAAACATTGTACACGAGGTTGCAACACGAAATCTCTTTCCTTCAACCTATACAATAGGCCCCAACATCGGCAAATGCAGACACAACCTATTACCGGACCATTTAGATTCCTCTAACGACTGCTTCAGAATGGCGAGTCACAGATATCGACTAATGTTCGTAGGTGGCCAGTTGGCACCAACGTCATCTGGAGTCGCCAAATCGAAACAGCCCTGGAGGCCCTAACCAGTATGGGTCAAGAAACTACAAGAGCAATACGAGGCATCGAGGAGGCAATATTTCAATTCGATAAAGGATGAAGACACAGAGATGGTTGACACCGTGCAGACTCAGGTCAACCATCTGGATCAAGAAATACAGCAACTAGTTGAGGCCTGCAACAGCAGGAAGGAAGCAATCGAGACAGAATTCGAAGACATTTGACTAGGTTGTCAACTTTTCAGTCGGAAAGTGGAAACCGACCAAGCCCTACAACAACGGGTTATAACAGGGCACTAGAAGCAAATTCAGATTCTCAATATAGTGTTGAACGAGACGAGGACATGGTTGACAGCCCTTCAGTATCAGAATGATTGGGTAGCCAAAGAGTCATCAGAGGAATTCAAAAACCTTCAGAACTGGGTTTCAGAGTGCGAGCGACAAATTAAATCACACACAGCTAAGTTTACGGCTTGGGGAGCAACTATTGGAGCAAAATGAGAGAAGATTGCGCAGCTAGAAAAGGTGATTGCGGAACAGGTCCCCTCTTGGATGGATATCGAATTGCTGGAGGCCAAAGTCAACAAACTACAGAAGAATCATTCAGGACTCATCTCAGTATTCAGGAAGGCCAAGTTTTCGGAATCAACGCTGGTCCACCCAGATGGGAGAGCACACATCCAACAGTTGCAACAACAGGCCGAGGAAAGGAATAGAGATGTGTTCCCAATCTCAGATTTGGATGTTGCAGAGATTGTTGGCCTAAGAGGAGGATCAGGAACAGATATCGGCCTGGGAGACACACCCCCACTGACAGGCAGCGACGTAGGACCACCAGCAGGAGGAGAAGAAGAGCCATCGCTACCACCCACAGGTAATGCGGGTAGAGATCCTCCACCACCGGGATCTCATCACTCAGGAACGGGATCTCAGGGAAGAATTCGATGCCGAAGCACGCAGCAGCCGGAGAAGGGCAGCGAATCACGGCTGAAGCTATCAGACCCTGCCAAGTTGAAGGGAAAAGCTTCAGAGGACTTTGATGTCTGGTGGATGAGCATGGAGGCTTTCATCGCACACCAGCCACACCTATTTACTGGTCCTGGACTGAAGATCCGGTACATGAGAGGACGGCTCGAAGATCACACACTGGCATAGCATATGCTGTTGCAATCGCAAGACCACGCTGGAAAACACCTCCGCAGCTGGTCAGTATACCGAGCGGTGATCAACGTCCGTTTCAACAATGGGCATCAACAGGAAACAGCCTACAAAGCACTTACAGAACTAAAATACGGTGGAAACATTCAGGATTTGATCACGGAGTTCGACACCCTGAATGCAAATGCGAAGGTTTTCGGAGTAGCATATCGCACCATGCTAATAAGTAAGTTACCATCCAAAATCTTCAAACATCTCAGTCTTATCAATCCAGCCGATAAGACTGATCACGAACTTCGAGAAATTATTCTTAACGACGGAAAGAATGTTGAAGTGTGGAAAGCAACAGAGAGAAACTTCAGATTTGTGGGGAAATCGCGAGTTTCCGAGGGTTCGTCTGAACGGGTCAACAAAGAAAAAGGCAAGATCCAAACTCCCAGGGGTCTTAGCTTCAGATTCCAATGTCAACGTCAACGTTTCGAGCAAAGAGGCGCTCAGTGATCATAAACTAGCAAAGGTTAATTGTAAAAACCTAACCCATTTGTGAGCACTGAAGGTAAGACCTTCAAACAGTTGACTGAGGAAATTAAAAATTCAGAACTGTCACAGAGAAGAGCAGCAAAAGAATGTCAGCGCTGCGCATGGCCTGCCGATAGGAAAGGCAACCACAATACAATGCAATGTATGCGGAATATCATATTGCCAAAACAAACCTCCAACTACGGCCACCCGACAGCATATCAGCAGATGAAGGTCACGGAATACGACCAATTGGACCATGAGATGGACGATTTTGTCGTTGGAGAAGTAGAGAAAGTTAAGGAAACTTCAGACCGAGAAATACCATGCAGTTCGGAATTCGTCAATAGTGAGAAGGAAGATTCAGATAAGACAGAAAACTGGTGGCAGCATCAGGATAGCTCCGATTAATGGTTAGTATTGAAATGGAGTAAGGCATTACAGAGATCAGGCGGGAAAAAGACTTTATTATTATGATATTACTAATATTTGGTTCAGGTCGTTACCTGAGGATTCCGGTAGGGATGAAACTGCTTAGTAATGCAACAAAACAACAACAACAATAACACCCTACGATACCAACTGCCAAAGAACAACAAACTTTTTCGATTTTGCAGGAACACCTTGCACCGTCTTGGAACCAGAACGCCTCAACACCTTCGCGAGTCTCACAGAAGTTTTCCCTGAACCAGAAGAACCACTTGAATCCTTCTTTTGGGGCCAACCCGATTCGCCATACCCTTGGAATCTATATTGGACAGAGGCAGCTCAACACGATGGAGGCCTAGATATCGCCGCTCCCATGTTCGGACACTTCTGGACCAAATATAAGGGTATACACATTGGTTGCGTGGACGTTGAGGTCTGCTACTGTGAATAAGAGGGAGCAACAACTATCGGTCACGCCTCGGACGCTCAATCAACGATACTCGCAGTGGAAGATTTTTACTACCAGGAGTGTCATATCAAAGAAAGTCATTATACTGAGGCCCTGCAAGAATGTTACACCTCACAAGTTGTGCATCACCAAAGGTCATCGGAGTGGGTCACCTATGATCACTCGACGATAGCCATATCGGGGTAATACAATCGCCATTCCTGGACATCATCGAAACCACACAAAATATCACTCGCACCCAACGAAATCAGATGAGCTGTCCTGCAGTCACCCACACCACTGATAAGGAATTAAAGGTGGCAATTAGGATGATACCCTGCCCGCACATGCCATCGATAAATGTGAAGACAGCTGAGAGACTGTAGATAGGAAAAGTACCAGTGTTTGCAGCACAGTGGTTGAAGCCTCTAATGTCCCTCACAATTGAAAGGATACCATTCGTCTAGATGCAAAGGGATCGAAAGGATACGATAGGTCCAGACAACAGAAGTCTGAAGCACTGATGTCAATATGGGTTCTATTTGTCTGAGTTAGAAATCTGAGTGGAAAGATACGGAAGGTCCGAAAGAGCATTGTAGGGCAGGAAGGGCATTGGTGCGAAGGGAAGGTGAGGTTGACGAGCTCATGTGAAAACCGTAGATAGAAGTAATTGTTAGAACGAGAGGAAAGAGGTATAAAGACATCTGGAATCTTCGAGGGTTGAAGGGCAAACTTCTTCATGAGGAGAACAAGCCTTAACAATATACGCATTGGAAAGCCAAACATCTTTGCCTTGAATCTTTATCTTTAGTGACTTTCACATCCTGAGCGAATCTTCATAACTTCCATCACAAGCAAGTCCTGAAAGCAGTATGGATACTACTTGTGCTGGTAAACCTGGAGTGACGCTCCCGGTGTTACAATTTATTGTTAGCAAAGAAACACTTCTGTTGAAGCTATCTTTCTATCCTCCAAAGCAGTCAAAGGTTCTTGACGCTTATGCGCTTTTATATTCCAGATATTGGCTACCACATCTCACACGGAGAGTGCTGGTATCACCAACCAGACTTTGATCTTATTACCAGCTGGGAAAAGACCTCTCTCCAAAAGGGAAGCTATCACTGTGAGCTGGTACGTGAAGAAGATTACATCCAGTTAGCATTGGCAGTGACCATTCATTAATCGAAAACTGAAGCATTATACCATACACACCTCCCAAAGCAGCAATCCCTCGCATACCTTATGATTGTCATCTTTCTAGCCCTGATTGGAACCATTCTCCTCCCAGATCTGTCAATGCCCCATATACCAGACTTCGAACCTTCGTTACAGATACAACAGGTAGCTGTTGCTAGGTTCCTTGTTGATTGGGATCTCGATTTAACTCCCTTCTTCAGAACTTGCAGCTTTTATAGGATGATCTTTCAAGGACAAGTTTGGGTTATACTCTAAGCAATAACAGACACTGGGTCTGATACAATAATGGGGGAGGCGGTGATGTTGGTATGAAGGAAAAGTGCATTGGTAGTGGCAGGCGATCAGGGGAAAGAGGTAGTTCGTTTTGAACCCATTGTATGAAACGATATTCCTAATTGGGTAGTAGATTTGATAAACAGTATCGAAGCAGAGCTGAAACGAATGGATGCACTGATTACCCAGAATCAAGGAAGCAACATCAAAATCAGAGAACCATTAGCTGAGTTGGTCAGAGCATACGAGGCCTTAGTGTTTAGGCCGAACGAAATCTATGATGCTGTGGCCTCAGGTGTCAATATCCCTCAAAGGGCACAGCTGGAACACTACTCAGACATTGTTGTCCAGTCCCAGGTATTCGTGGCCAATGTTAGTGCTGCAATTGCCATTGCAAAAGCACAGTCTTCTGAAGCATATGAGGAATTACACCTGGCCCTTGGGAAGCAATTACAATCCTCATCGGCAGCATCGACCTCTCTCTCTGGCAAATTGGAAAAGAGGGAAAGAGTTCAAGCAAGGCTCGCTCTCCAAGTACATACACAGTAAGAACAACTTACCAGTGTCAAGCGAAAGGCCAACAAAGAAGCTAAGCGGTTGACAGAACTTAAGAAAAAGGGTGAGGCTGAAAAGAAGCAGAGAGAGAGTGATATAAGGAGGACTCGAAGAGACATGGAGAAACAGTTTTGGGAATTTACAAGGACCCTTATGACCAAGCTATGGGACGAATCCACCAAGAAATCCATTAAGTCCCTAGGAAGGACTGTCCTTGCGCACCAAGAACGAGATATCAAATCAAGTGATGAGGCCTTCCGCATTCGTTACTGTACAGGTACCAAAGGACAAGGATATTGGGTTAAAGAAGCCATCACTCCCGATCCTGAAGGAGCCCCACCACCACCACAAGGAGGTTCTGCTTCGGAATGTGGCCTCACTGGCTGTGAAGATGAGGAAGGAGGCGGAGGAGGAGGTGGTGGTGGAAGAGGAGGAAGTGGTGGAGGTGGAGGCGGAGGTGGATGTGGAGGTGGAGGAGAAGGTGGAAGCGGGGGAAGCAATGCAGGAAGTTTACCCCCAAGTCAAATACCCCTACCTCCTTCCGGCAGTACACACTATAGTACGCCACCTCCCAATCCTCGCCTACCAGCCAGATCCTCAAAGAAAGGCAAAATGAAAATGCGTCCAGTCTTCAAAGGGGATAAGAAGGATCCTAAGGAAATCTATCAGGGATGAATTTGATCAGTGGAACGCTATTTTCAGTACTTCCACATCTAATTCCGCTATGATATTGACAAGATGATGTTGGTTGGTGGTCTCTTGGAAGACAAGGCTCTAGCCTGGTATGATAACCGTGAAGAAGACATAAAGACGTTCTTTCAGATTGATAACGGGAAGTCTTTCAACAGTACGATGGAAGAAAGATTCGTCGACAAGCAAGAGGAAGAGAAGTCCCTGCGATAGATGAATGATCTGAAGTACACTGGAGTTTTTGAGGATTACCTGACGAAGATGGAAACCGTCAACTTTCGAGTATGTCTCAGCGGAACCTCTTATATCCATCCCCTTAAACAAGGAATGAATGCAGAAATTCTGGATCGAATGTCAACTGCAGAGGTACCACCCAAAGATGACACAGCCTTCATTGTTTTAATGAAGCGAGTGGGTGTATCATATGAAGATAAGTTGGCAGAGAAGAATAGGTCTCATCAGAATCGTGACAACTCTCAAGGCAAGAAGGGAAATAAACTAAAAGGAGATGAGAATCAGGGGCGGCATAAGAACCAAGAAAAGAAGCCAGAAAAAGACAAAGGTTCTGACCCCAAGAAACCTCGAACAGAGAAAAAGGGACCAAAGCTTATTCACTCTGATAAGGCCGAAGCCCTTAAGGGTATTCCTGAATGTTTGCTAGAAGCAAGATGTAATGGCGGTGCCAGGTGCACTTGGCTCTCAAGCGCACTTGGCTCTAAAGTGCACTTGGCTCCCAAGCGCACTTGGCCTTCCCAAGTGCACTTAGCTGCCGAGGCCGGGTAACCACCCTTCATATATATTCACCTCGCGAAGTGCTTTTGGCACGCTAGCGATTATCGTAATTACTTTACCTCACAATTGATATCTTTATCACGTATCCTCGTTTCCAACCGTATCTTCACGTATCGACCCATACGAGGACGTACGTCCTTACACTATAATCGCTTTTCAGTCACCAGATACGTTTCGCTCACGGGATTTCGTGATTTCTTTACTTTTCGACGCGTCAGACCTACACTGAGAACTATCGATACAAGATAAGTAATCATCCAATTGAGTTGATTGACGATAGTAGGGATGATCTAGATGTCAATCAGTCCCGAGTTACGTGTCACCTGCCATGATACGCACCCCGAGAACACAAAATGTCTCCATTCGTTACCTACAACGAGTATTATCAGCAGATCAATGAATCAGGATAAGTATACCTTTCAATCGAGTCTATTGACTGCCGCAGAGACGATTCTGAAGTCAATTGGCCCTGAGTGTGGTGTCGCCGGCCAAGTAGGCTACTACTCAACATGACGATTTCGAACGAGTCGCAACACCTCACTTTTCGGGACCTGCAAGTGTCGAAACTTAATAAGTATTCCTATATCGAGTCAATTGACTACTGCAGAGACCAATCCGAGGCGATTCGGATGACAATCGATTCGAAGGATCGCATCACCGACCGCGATCGTTGTACGTTCACACACATACTCTCATGACATATAAGTGTCGAAGCTTGATAAGTACACCTAAATTAAGTTATTTGACTATAGCAGAGACGATTCGGGGGTCAATTGATCCCGAGAAACGCGTCACTGGCTGTTTTGGCCACTGCTCAGTAGACCTCGAAACGAGTTTAACGAGATCCATCGCATACGAATGGATGATCGAGACAAATCGAACCTAATTGAGCATGAAGTGCCAGCGAAACTTCATCAACGTCACTCTCATATGTCGATTAATTGGTTGTACGATACCACTTTTCCAACACGTCACTATTCGGAACCCATACAGATTATCATCGCTAGGGTGATAATTCGGAATAAGTACTCTGTCTATTGGAATTGATTGACGTGAGCAGAGTCAATTCCGAGACGATTCGGAGGTCAATCGACACTGATACAATCATGATCGGCCTGATGGCCACACCACCAAGAAGTCCTTGAAATACGTTCGACGAGATCAATCGTATACACATGAACGATCGATGGAAACCTATTGAGCAGCTCGAAGTGCTCGTGAAGCCTTCGTCGACATCCACTATATGCTCACCGACGATAAATGCGTTTGATCAAGCGCACTTGACGATTACCTTTCTACGATCAGGGCGGAAGCTCTGATGCGCACTTGACGATTACGTTCCTACAATCTGATAGGAAGCTCCGAAGCGCACCTACGAGCGTCAGCATTGCATAGACGAAGTGCACTTACGGAGAACGATTATACAAGCACGGAAGTGCACTTACGTAGAACGATTACACGAGCACGGAAGTGCACTTACGGAGAAAGACTACTGATGGGCAAAATCAAAGCCGATACTCCATTGTGTGATTCTACAAGACGGATGAGCAAAGAAGCCGGATTGGTATCACATCGTTCACGAACATATCGATCGATACCTGATCGCAACTACAATTACGATTACCCCTCGGTGAGACTCAATCGAGCTACCGATCATCGTTCGAGAAACTGGCGATGCCATATGAGACAACAATGAATACCGACTGCACGATGCCGATTAATATTGTCATGGGAGTGATCCCAGTCGGGGGTAAATCGATTCTCAATTGACAACGAGCGATCCTTCGCACATTGATGGAGTCGTCTTGTTCCTAGACGGGATGGACCTCTACTTCGTCTTATCCAGCGGGATGGACCACTACTTCGTCTCATCCCTAAGCGGGATGGATGTCTACTTGACCGCCGAAACAACTTCCACCGGAAAGACCACAGCCGGCGGGGGCTCATGACGCCCAAGCTGTGAAGGCGTCTCGGCGTCGGGAACGAACCAGCATTCATCGCAACCTCGAGCCTCGACGGCAGCGAGATGATGTCTGCAAGAGAAAGTAGAAAGATACTCTCGGTTCAGTATTTTGAAAGCTTGGCACCGGTTGACGAATCGGATGTCTTAATTGTGCCCATCAAGGCATACGACTTGGTTTTGGGATTACCTTGGTTCAAGGCCCGAAACCCAGAGATGGACTGGAAAGCCGGTCGACTCACGGCCTAGCGAACCCCGAGTGGGCCACAGGCCGCCACCTTAAATCGCTATGAAACCCCGTACGCGGATACCAACAGAACTTTGCAGGGGCGTGGTGGTAAGCCTCCGGACATTTGTCCTTGGAGCAACCGCATTCAACGACATTCTTGAGAGCAATGAGGTCGACGACGCATTTGCTCTACGATTGGGCAGTGCACCGGGCTGCTGGGAGCATCATTATGGAGCGAGATCTTAGGAGAAGCTCCGATGCTGGATGGGCGAGCAGGGAGCAGCGGCGATAGTTGCGGCAGAAGAGTTACTCAGTGACGGTGCTTGAATGACTGCTACCGGCTCGCCGAGTCACGAAGGGAGTACTGGACGGTGGTGGTTCCCATCGAGGATAACTCGTTATGACAAGGGCTCCTGGATTCCAACCTTCCGCTTCCATCCCCTTATAAGATCTTAATACTAATATGTGCAGATGGAGCGGACGAGACCGGAGCGCTGGTAGTACCGACCGACAATGGCGGTCATATACCAGCCAAATATAAGGAATTTGTTGAGGTCTTTAGCAAGGCCAAGGCAGAGACGCTGCCACCGCACCGGTCAATTGACCATGCGATCGACCTGGAACCCAGGCACAAGCTGCCATATGGGCGTATCTATAACCTATCGGAGGTCGAGTTGAGAACTCTAAAGGCCTACATCGAGACAAACCTGGCCAATGGTTTCATCCAGCGGTCATCATCACCGGCGCCAGCGTCGATAATTGTCCAAAGAAGGATGGCGACGTGAAACTCTGAAGTTGACTACCGAGCTCTCAACACGAGCACAACCAAGAATTGGTACCCCATTCCACTGACCTCGGAGATGCTTGACCATGTTGGCTGCGACGAGAAATGGCTGTTAGACAGATGGCACTTATTGAGACATGGGAGAGCCGTGGAATGCAGAGTGCAATCGTGCACACTCTTGAGAAGGATAACAAGTCTTCTTGCCGATATGGTGATACAAGGTTACGTTTGATTTTATCCTTTTCTTCAAGAAACACTTACTTTATAAGAGATTCTGCGAGACCTGCAATTGAATGCAGATGCAGAAGCACAAAAGCCCAAATGGCAATCGAAACCGTCTTATCAATGAGAAAATCGAAGGGAATCGATGAGAATCGACACTGCATTCACCGGCCGTATTTAGTCGTCGACGGAGCACCGACCTCAAAAACAAGAAATGACCGTTCCGCAATCCGAGAAACCGCTACTACGACGAAATCCGCACCAGAAGTGCTGGAACGATAACCCATCATGCTGCAGACGTCAAGCGCACTTGGCCTCGTGAGTGCACTTGGCTCTCAGGTACGCTGGAAGTCAATGAGATGTTATCAGCTTACAACTTCACTATCGAGCGCCTGGAAGGCACAACAAACCCGGCCGACGGCCTGATTATGAGATCGGCTACGAGAAGCCTGTCGGACGGCTCTGGGCGACCCTGACATTTGAACCCTACGATGACCTACCGGTGTTTAAGAAGGCCCAGGGTACTGACCCATTGGCGGTCGACGTCTCGGGTAAGCGAGTCGATAACCAAATGGCCACAGCCGAAGCCACAGTCGAAGCCGAAGCCGAAGACAAGAACCAATTGAGTGTCGTCTCTGGAGCTCTGACCTACGAGGGGAGGATATATGTCCCTGCCGATGATGCTCTCTGCAGTAAAGTGCTAAGTCTCCTTCATGACAACCCTGAGCCTGGTCACTTTGAAGCTCTTAAAACTGCTGTGTTAGTCTCTAGGGAATTCTATTGGCCTACGATGAATGCGTACAAGGAAGTACGTCAGCGGCTGCGAATCACTGGTCACGATGCTGGTCTTTACCACCTGCTAGCGGCAGAGAGCCAGGCAAATCGGCAGTCGAGATGTTAAGCTGCGCGGAATGTGAACCGGCTGTAATCCATAATGAACGTATGAAAAGGCTACCGCGTATTAGAAGGCTACCGCGTTGGTGCTTCAGAGCCGAGAGCGAGGACGCACCGAATTACATGGTAACTATCACCTTGTACAAGGGTTACTTACGAATTAGATATATCAACGAACCAATATGCTCTTCAAATGGCCTTAACGAAGCCACGACGATAATTGATTGATGTCGCCACCGATAGTGGTGATTAACTGTATCAGGCTAGATGTTAGGGTGTGCACCCGACAGCTAGGCTCGGAAGAGCATGGCGTGTGCAAACTCACTACATTCGTGGATTCAGAAGTCGAAGACATGTGAATCGGAGAATGGCTGCCTTGATGCACCGGGAGCGGAAGCATACTTGGTTACTTTGTGAGTACGACCTTATGGCACACTTACGAGTTAGATACCACAACTCGAATGAACATGTACGAATGCATGTCGACATATGATGACTGCAATCGAGTGCCGAGCGAGGCCGACACAAGTCAATCACCACTGGATCTTGGAACCAATCCGTGAGACGCATATGATCAATGCCAAGAGTGGAGGCTATCACCAATGAGGTCTACCGTGTACTTGGATATACGAAAGCACAGAGATATGGAAATCATTCGAATTCGAGAGCTATCAAGAGCAGCTATGATCAAGATAAATACATTGTGTAATTATGCTAGTTGACTGCTGCAGCGATGCGTTACCGGCCGCGATGGCCTTGCCCCGCAGATGACGTTCACGAACACGTTGGACGAAAGAAATCGTCTACGATCGATCGATCGATTTGTCGGAAGTCGAGTCCGGCATATTACGTGTCAACTACGATATATAGATGCCGAATGACGCCTGGAAGTCGGCCAATGGCATTTACCAATTCGAGCATCACCGAGCAAGCACTACGGAGATCAATTGTTTGGAATGAGGCCTGCTGCTGGATCAGCTTCGATTCGGAGGTGGACTCGGAGGAATCAGGGTCAATTGTTCATTACTTCTTGCTTCTACTTCTATTCTTCGTTTCTTATGGATCTCGGTCCGGTATAAATGGCGTCGGCACGGGTTTAACCACCTACCACGGGAGGTGGATTTGCCCATGCACCGAATCCGCCGTGAGGCCACCTTGATGGCACCGATCAGTCGCAGGACTTATGCAGTCATACGAAGGTGTACGCATCTTATCTTGTCTTTCTTCATGTATATGTGTTGCAGCCCAGGAGGTCTGCTGATAAAGAGGGGGATGATGTAATGGCAGTGCGAGGTGCACTTGGCTCCCAAGCGCACTTGGCTCTAAAGTGCACTTGGCTCCCAAGCGCACTTGGCCTTCCCAAGTGCACTTAGCTGCCGAGGCCGGATAACTGCCCTTCATATATATTCACCTTGTGAAGTGCTTTTGGCATGCTAGCGATTATCTTACTTACTTTACCTCACAATTGATATCTTTATCACGTATCCTCGTTTGCAACCGTATCTACACGTATCGACCCGTACGAGGACGTACGTCCTTACACAAGAGCCGAACGCAACGAATGCAAGAGTTATGCACCCTTGGAACATGATCTATGGTTCTTCTGTCAGAATCCCATTAAGGTTTCGTCTAGCAAGAAGCACAAGAAGCCCAAGAATAAGGAGGAGGCTCCGAAGCAGGAGACTACAGCCTCCAGTTCGAAGATCAGATCAAGGAGCCCGGCTGACATGATTACAGCATCTGCAACTCACGCGCCCTCGAAGAGGTTATATGAGGTAGATTCAGATGGTATGGAAATTGACGATTGAGAGACGCTGGGTTTCTTATGTCTTCAAGTTTTCTTGTGTTTGGGATTGTAATCTTTCCTTCTGGGTACAGACACCCACAGAACATCATATCTTGAGTTTAGTTTTAATGAGAAACGATTTCTTTCTGTATCAAAGGGTGCCTGAGGATGAGTTCAGTAATCGAAATATGCTGGTCATATAGTACTCAAGTGCAAACATATGACTACCACATTATCCAAATAATCATAAAACACCTCTACACACATAACTTCCACTAGAACCACAATCCGTTGCGGCTGGAATTGTATCGAAAGGCAGTTCCTCATGGTTTCTGCACAAAAAGACAGAAAGCGCAAGGCTTCACCCGAAGCACCGCAACCTCAACTCAAAAAAACGAAGCAGTTACATTCAAAACCAAAGACTGGTTCAAGACCCACAGTACGCATGTTTGCATCATTCAGGGACACAAAAAACCTCCTGGTTAGGGTCCTTTTGAATACAGGGTGTGTGTAATGACAGTGCCAGGTGCGCTTGGCCTTCCCAAGTGCACTTGGCCGCCGATGCCGGGTAACCGCCCTTCATATATAACCACCTCGCGAAGTGCTTTTGGCATGCTAGTGATTATCTTACTTACATACAATACAATTGATCTATATTGCTTATTTCCCGTTTGCAACCGTATCTACACGTATACTCTCATACGAGACCTTACAAAGGCGTACGTCCTTACAGTGTGATACTCCTATGCTGTCAAAACAGTGGGCCGAAACTTATGATGTTCCATTGGTCACTCGAACAGAACCAAAGTGAGTTGTGAACTTCAATGGCGAGATTGTGGAAGGAGTGGGATGGCAGTATACCTTTCCAGCTACTCTTTGGGACGAAAACCATTATACCAAAGAAAGCTTTGAAATTGGTACTATGGAATCAACAATTGATATCATATTGCCTTACTGGTGGATCGTCAAGCATGGAGCACTCAGAGGAATCGCTGAAGAAGGTGATAAACTCCAATTCACATCGAAGCATTGCTATCAGCACTGTACAAAGGCAGCAGTCACCTCCTTCTCGATTGATTATGACGACAGCATCCTCAAGTTGGATACTAATCCACAATGGATCGGAGTAATTGGGTCTATGCACATCAGTGCAGAAGGTGAAATGGAGATTGATTGGGTCAAGCGAATTCCACGGTAGTATCGAGACTTTGAGTCAGTTTACAATGGAGAAACGACCAATGCTCTACCACCACATCGATCATTTGACCATGCAATACACCTAAAAGATGGAGAACAGCCTCCATGGGGTCCTATCTATCCTCTGTCTGAAAAAAAACTTTCGGTTCTTAAAGAGTATCTAAAGGAATGGCTCAATTCTGAAAAGATTCGTCTAAGCAAGTCGCCAGCTGGAACACCAATACTCTTCGTTCCAAAGCCTCATGGAAGGGGTTTAAGGTTGTTGGTGGATTACAGAGGACTCAACCGCGTCATGGTTATGAATCATTATTCTTTGCCAATTATGAACGAAATTAAGGACAGAGTTACTGGCTCAAAGCTTTTTACGAAGATTGACCTAAAGGCTGATTACAATATAATTTGAATAAAGCTTGGTGAAGAATGGAAAACAGCATTTCGTACGAGATTTGGACACTATGAATAATTGGTTATGACCTTTGGATTGGCAAATGCCCCAGCCTCATTCCAAGATATGATGAACGAGATCCTGAGAGATCTAATCGATCATGGAGTTGTTGTTTATATAGATAATATCCTCATCTATACCAAAGATGAAGAAGAGCATGTACGATTGACAAGAGAAGTTCTTCGTAGGCTACAGGAAAACAACTTGCCTGTAGCAACTCACAAGTTGAATGGCACCATAGGTAAGTTGAATTCCTTGGATATATTATATCGGGAGAAGATGTCAGCATGGCAGAAGACAAAGTTGATACTATCCTGATATGGGAAACACCAGATTCAGTCAAAGACGTTCAGTCTTTCTTTGGATTTGCCAATTTCTACCGACATTTCATTAAGGACTTTTTGACAATCTGCAGACCATTGACAGACCTAACCAAGCATACTGGTGAACGGTTCGATTGTAAGGCAAACCCACGATGTCAACAGGCTTTTGATTTGTTAAAGAGGTATCTTACTAAGGCACCAATCCTTTGCCACTTTGAACCAGAGCATCCTGTGGTAATTGAGACTGATGCTAGAGGCTTTGCTATTGGCACGGTCCTCTCCAGAGTAATCAATGCACGGTTGCATCCTGTGGCTTACCACTCTCGAAAGATAGATAAGGTAGATATTAACTATGAGATCCAAGGTAAAGAGATGCTAGCAATAGCATCTCCCTTTAAAGAGTGGAGACGTTATCTCGAAGGTGCAGCCCATCAAATCAGTGTGTTTACTGATCACAAGAATCTTGAGTACTTCACCACTACTATGATACTAAATTGGAGGGAAGCCAGTTAGGAACAAGAACTAGCTGGTTATGATTTCAAGATATTCTACCGGCCAGGCAGTGCGAATGGGAAACCTGATGCATTATCTAGGCATTCGGAGTACCACCCTAAAAAAGGGGGAGTAGTATCGAAGAAAATGAAAATCAACCAATACACTGTGTTTAAAGACCTGATCAGTTGGTAACATCTGAACAGGAAACAGTGCCGGTGACAGCAGCGAAGCTACAAGGCGAACAGATCATAATTTCTTCTGCTAAGTTGAGGTCAATCTCAGTAGTCAAATTCAATTCTTGGTTATTAGAAGCAGTGGTAGGCGCTGCAAATAACAATGCTGTAAGACAGGAGGAGTACATTAGGGCAATGGGAGGAAGCCCAAGCCCTGACATCTCTTTTGAAAACAAAGCCCTTTGTTATAAAGGCGGGCTGTGGATCCCAGACGATTTACAGTTACGAAAACAAATACTCGAAGCAGAGCACGATTCAAAGGTAGCAGGACCTATGGGTCAGGACAAGAAAATAGTGCTGGTTCGAAGGAACTTCTTTTAGATAGAGATGGAGAAATTCATCGAGGACTATGTCCGCTCATGCACTGAATGCCAGGAGAACAAAGTAGCTTGTCACGATCACTACCAATTTCTACAACCTCTCGAATTAGCATACAGCCCATGGGATTCAATCTCTATGGATGTTATCATCGATTTACCTGTATCTGATGGATGTTCATCGGTCAGGGTTATCGTTGACAGGTTGACCAAGATGGCACACTTTATACCACCGAAGGATGGTGAGAAGAAAGCCACAGACCTGGTCAAGATCTTCCTGAAAAAAGTATGGAGATTCCAAGGTCTGCCATCGAACATTGTATCAGATAGGGATTTCAGGTTTACATCCGCATTATGGTCTTCTTTGGTAGAAGCTCTCGATATTCAGTTGAAGATATCTTCACCATTTCATGCACAGACTGATGGCCAAACGGAGAGAGTAAATCAGACGTTAGAATGCTATGTTAGGAACTACTGCAACTACGAACAGGATAACCGGTCTGCGATGTTACTAATTGCAGTGTATGCCTACAACAACACACTCACCACCGCGACTGGCATGTCACGTTTCTTTGTGAATTATGGGTTCGATCCTCGTACGAATTGCCCTATTGAAGCAGAGGGGAAGAACCTGGCATCAAGGAAGCATGTCCATTGGTTATCAAGCATGCATGACCTATGTTGAAAATGTTTAGAAAAGGCACAAGAGACAATGGGGATGTATCATGATAAACGAACTAAGGAACCTCCGAAGCATTGAGTTGGTGATCTAGTTATGCTAAATGGAAAAAACATCAAGACCAGATATCCATCTAGAAAGATAGATCCGAAGCTACATGGTCCTTTCAAACTGCTAAATGTACTCTGGCCCACAGCAGGTAAGCTTGAATTGCCTAAGCGTTGGCCAATACATAATGCGTTCCATGTCTCTCTCATCGAACTCTATTGAACGGCCACTGTACCAATCAGACATCTACCAGAACTCGCTACCAGCGAAGGAAACGAGCTAGGCTATGATGTGGATGGCTATGAATACCAAACAGGTTATGAGGTTGAGGAGATTATGGGCAGCCAGTATTGCAAGGAACGAAAAAAGGTGCTATACCTGGTGAAATGAAAAGGGTATACAGATGAAGCAGATTGGACTGCGGCACTTTATGAGAACTTCAATGGCAATGTAATGGCCTACGCCTGTGTACGGCGTCGTGTGAGAGAATAAGTATAGATACGGTTGCAAACGGGAAAGAAGCAATATAGATCAATTATATGGTATGTAGGTAAGATAATGGCTAGCGTGCCAAAAGGACTTCGCGAGGTGATTATATATGAAGGGCGGTTATCCGGCCTCGGTAGCCAAGTGCACCTGGCACCGCAATCACAATATCCCCCTCTTTACCAGCATACCTCTTGGGCTGCAGCATATATACATTAAGAAAGACAAGATAAGATGCCTACGCCTTCTTATGTTGGATAAATCCTAAGACCGATCGGTGCCATCGAGGCGACCTCAACGGCGGATCAGATGCACGGGGAAACTCCACCTCCAGTGGCGGTGGTGAAACCCGTGCCGACGCCATGTATACCGGGCAGAGATCCATAAGAAACAAAGAGAAGAGACAGAAACGTCCAATTGACCTTGGATCCTCCAAGTCAACCCCAAAACCGACATACACCTCTGAAACGGACCGTGGAGATGATGTCGATTATGGCCATGGCTTCCTTTTGTGCTCGCGATGGAACTCGTCGACTAGTTCATGATCATTCTCGAGGTTCTCTGACGGCTTCCAACTCGTGTGTAGGTAGTTGTAACCGGCCCACTGAACAAGATATTGGAGCTTTCGGTATCGTCGCTTGGAATCGAGAAACCGATCGACCTCCCACTCATCCGTATCATCGACAATCATCGGCTGCGGTTCCGATGGCGGCTGGCCGATGGCAGGCGGCAAGTACTTATCAAGCAGGGAGACGTGAAACACATTGTGAATACGCATCGTTTGTTACGGGGATACTTATGACTGCAACTATGTCGTAAGTAAGGCCGTCTACTTTTCAGAAGTCGTAGGTATCCTGAAAATCGTTTTCGTCGTTTAAAGACTCGCAGTAAGATTCCTCCTCGTCCTCAGAAGAATTGAGGTAGTAAACTGATGGGAGTTCACCGGTGTAAAACCAGTGACAGTATTAGAAGGCGATTTCGTAGTGCGAAATAAATCCTCGTGCGTACCAAAAATCGTGATGAGTGACTGCTCTCTCACAAAGGGCGTGTGCGTAAAGAACAATAGAATCAAGATCTCGAAAATGTAAAGACATATATTCTTAAAGTAGAAAACTTAATAATATTTTAGATCCTTGTCCGCTGGTGTGTTCTGACTGTGGATTGCTGCTAGAGCTTGATGTTTTACTTTGCGGGTGCAAAGGCGGTTCTTTTATAAAGCGAGTTACTCGTCTACTCTCTATGACTTCAGTGTTTGTACTTAGATAGCTTTAGCCTCCGATCGTTAGGCTGACTACTGGATCTCAGTAGGTTGCGCTTCTTTTCCGTTTGACGTTCGGCACTTTCTAAAATGCAAGGCATCCCACAGGTTATCCTCATGCCGCCAGGTTTTGCCACGTAGCCACTGTAGCCCGTTTGCTTTTCTTCTGGTCTGTATGCAAACGCAGAAAGCAGGTTTTGTTCGGCAACGACCGCTGACACATTCATCGAACCATCACTTCCTCTTAGATCTCTCGACTCGATATTAAGTCGGATAGTGGGTTGCAGGGGTATGTTTACCCTCATAGACTTATATTGGCGACCAGCCATTGCTATGCCACGTATTGTACTCCCCTCTCGCTGGCTTTTACTCCCATTTCAGGGCTGCAGCTTATGTCGGACCAGCTCAACCAAGAACTGCCGTTACTCGGGAATGACGACCCACACACAAGCTCTCAACAGGTAGATTGAACTACCGGGGCGGAGTTAACATATGGTGTCCCTAGACTGTATAGTTATCCCCATAGTAAAGTCCCACTTCTCGAGCTCTGACGTGTGCCTGCCGGAGAGTGTAGAGGCGTACCCCGCTCTAGCCGGCTGTCCCATATTGCTGATAAGGTTAAGTAATGCTGGTTGAAACGATCATGCACAGCTGACCCGTAAGTTCCTGCAATGGCGTGATCGTGCTTCATCAACACATGACGTCCCTAACAATCGGAGGCATAGGCTTATAGTAGCATACCATCCTAAGTGTTCGGGTCTGATGAATCCGCCAGCTAAGTGTCGTGACTATTGCTGTTCGATCGAGAAGGTGCACTGCCCTCGCGCGGGTTAATCATTCCGCTTTGTCTGGGCTCGGTATTGGATATGCATGGCTTCGTCGCTCAGAGGATAGAATAGCTGCGGGTGTGACGTTGACCATCCATAGTGACAGGTGACCAACCGCAGATTGCCATGGATATCCTCCGTACCTCGTGCACCTGCTTAAGGGAAAACCCCTAATATCGTTTTTGGCAAGTCTAATTTGTAAGGATTCTTGTTGATGACTTTACTCACCGTGTACGGTCCGACACTCTTGTAATCTAACTTTCTTTGACGTCCTTGCCGTCTCGATATTTCGAGTTGAGAGTCCGACCTTATCTCCGACCTTAAATGTCATCTCTTTGCCACTGGCGTATATCATCTGGCGGGCTTCAGCTTCCAACAAGTTCTCCCGGAGGGTACGGTGTGTCTCCTCGAGGGAGGTTGCCATGGAGTCATCCTGGGCTTCCGACTTCAAGCGGGGTGGAACAAAGTCCCTGAGTGCCTTGAACTGCATCGTCGGGTGGTAGTTGTAGTTGGCCCAGAAGGGAGTAATTCTTGTTGAAGCATGCACGGTGTTGTTGTACATGAATTCGGCCAATGGTAGGAGCTCCACTCAGTTATCCTGCTTATAGTTTCAGAAGGCTCGGAGATACTGCTCTATTGTCTGGTTCTGCCGCTCTGTCTGGCCGTCAGTCTGCGGATGAAAAGCGATTGACAGGCGGTGATCTATACTCATGTGACTGCAGACTCTTGTTCAGAATCGGCTCGTGAATTGGGTGCCCCGATCAGTGATGATGTTGTCAGAAATACCGTGTTTGCAGATAAGGTGCACAAAGAAGAGCCTGGACAGCTCCGGTAAGTCGATATCTTTTCTGCAGGGCACGTAGATCGCCATATTTGGCAGTCGATCAACGATGACTAGGATCCCTGTGTATTCGGACGCGATCGATTCTGGCAGGTCTGTAATGTAGTCCATGGTGACACCTTCCCAGGGTCGTGATGGTGGTGGTAGTTGCATGTTGATTCCAATGAGGGCATGCCGCAGGGCCTTTATTCGTTGACATACTTCGCAGCCGCTGACAGACTTCCTTATGTGCATGTCGATTGAGGGCCAAATGAAACCCCTAGAGACTAACTCAGCAGTTTTAAGAGCTCCAAAGTGACCGGACTCGGGGTTGTCATGGAAGAGACTTATCACTTTGCTGCGGAGAGCATTGTCCACGGTGAAATATATGCTCCCCTCGTAGGTCAACGCTCCAGCGACGGCGCTCCATTGGTTCTCATCTGTGGCTTCGGCTGTAGCCATTGGATTATCGAATAGCTGACCCAAGACCTTGACCGCCAATGGGTCAGTAGCCTGGGCCTTCTTAATCGCCGGTAGGAGGTCACCCAAGGGTTCAACAACAGGTGCAGCGGTCGCCAAGAGCCTTCCTCTAGGATTATCGTAGCCGACCTCGTAGTCCGGCCGTCTCGATGGGCCATCGGAGGGGCATTTGGCGCCTTCCAAGTATTCGATGCTGAAGTCGTACGCCGAGAAGATTTCCGACCACCTAGCTTTTCGCCGTGAGAGTACATTGGAAGTTTGGAAATACTCAAGGTTCTTGTTGTCACACCGAACCAGCACTTTGTGACGGGTGCCTTCCAGACAGTGCCGCCATTGCTTGAAGGTCTCAATGATGGCAAGGAGTTCCCGATCGTATGTGTCGTAGTTCTGCTCAGCCGGAGAGCATTTCGGAGAGTAGAAATTGACTAGCCGAAGGGTTCCGAAGCAAACATACTGGTTCAGTATGCCTGCAATCGCAAAGCCCCTTGCATCCGTCTGGAGGATGTTCGGCTTGGCTGGGTTAAAGTGATGCAAAATCAGTGTTATGGTGAAGGCCTTTTTGAGTTTCCGGAATGCCAGCTCTACGTCTCTCAGCCACTCCCATTTGGGCTTTCCTGGAGCCTTATTTAGCAAGTTCGATATGGGTGCCGTTACCTTGGCATATTTCTGGATGAACCTCCGATAGAAATTCGTGAAGCTGAGAAAGACTTGAACGTCCCGTACCGACTTGGGAGTTGGCCAATCCTCGATCATTGCGATCCGATCCGTTTCCATGCTGATACCATCGGCAGAGATGACGAAGCCAAGGAAGCCAATAACCAAGACCTCAAATTGTCACTTCTCTGCCTTGCAATAGAGGCCGCACTCCTGCGGTCATTGCAGTACCTTCCGCATGCACTCGTTGTGTACCTTCTCGTCGGTGGAGTCGATCAGGATGTCATCGAGGTAATAGATGGTGAAGTTGTCGATGTAAGACCACAGGCAATCGTCCATGTAACGCTGGAACGTAGCCGGTGCATTCCTCAGACCGAATGGCATGACCTTGTACTCGAACTGACTGTATTGGGTTCGGAAAGCCGTATTGTACTCATTACCCTCCTTAATGAGAATAAGGTGGTAGGCTCTGCGAAGGTCAAGTTTCGTAAAGATCCTGGCACTGCCAACACGGTCAAGCATCTCCGAGATTAATGGCAGGGGGTACTGATTCTTGATGGTGCCCTCGTTGAGAGGTCTGTAATCTACACAGAGTCTCAAGCCGCCATCCTTCATCTTTACAAAAAGTATTGCCGCTGCTGCCGGTGATGATGACAGCTGAATGAACCCATTGGCCACGTTCGTCTCGATGTAGGCTTTTAGAGTTCTCAGCTCAACCTCCGATAGGTTATAGATATGCCCATATGGCAGCTTGTGCCCGGGTTCCATTTCGATCGCATGGTCAATCGATCGGTGCGGTGGTAGCGTCTCTGCCTTCGCCTTACAAATGACCTCCACGAATTCCAAATACTTCGCAGCGATATGGCCGCCATCGTCGGTCGGCTCCATTTCAGGCGTAGCTCCTTGTATACTTGTTAGTGGTGTTTTTGATCGTGAGATGGAAGCGAAGGTTGGAATCCAGGATCCCTTGTCATAACGAGTTATCCTGGATGGGAACCCCTGCCGTCAAGTACTATCTTCGTGACTCTGTGAGCCGGTAGCAGTCATTCAAGCTCATCAATGTGTAACCCTTCTGCCGCAACTACTGCCGCTGCCCCTGCTCGCTCGTCCAGCTCTAGGCGCTCGTCTCACCTTTGGTGATGCCTTCCATGGAAGCTCCCAGCAACCCTGTGCAATCGCCAATACGTATGGCGAATGCCGCGAGAATCTCGTCGCTAGCTAAGAGACTCTCGAATGCGGTGGCTCCAAGCAGATGTATGTCTGGAACCCCGCCCTCACCAGATGCCTGTGGAGGGTTTGGCGTCACATTGACGGTGGCCGCTGGTGTATTTGGCGTCACATTGACGGTGGCTGACGGTGTATTTGGCGTCACATTGACGGTGGCCGCCGATGTATTTGCATCGCCACTTGAGATCCGCAGAGACAGAAGTCGACCGGATGTCCAGTCGACCTGAGGGTCCCTAGTCTTGAACAAGGGCAAGCCTAGAACCAGGTCATATTCCATGGGCACGACCAGCACCTCCGGTTCGATAACCGGAGTTAAGTGCTCAAAATACTGAACCGAGATGGTTGCCTTTCGACTCTCCTTCCTAGACGCCATCAATTGGCCGTTGTAATGGCGGCCGGCCTATGGCAGGGTAACCGTCGATCTGCCCAGTATATAGTCAGCTCGTGCGAGTGCTCTTGCACGCCATCGATAACCTTACCAATCTTACCCATTGAACCCACCTATCTATCTTATTCTCAAATCCACGTGTGCAACCGTATCTACACTCATATATACACGTATTAGGATGTACGTCTTTACACTGTTATCGATCTTTATCAATTGGATACGTTTCGCTCACGGAATTTCGTGGTTACCCCTTTTCGACGCGTTATCTATCATCGAGAAATCACACACGCGATCTACCCTCGAGAAATTTTACGAATCAACGAGAGATTACCTCGAGATATCCTATGGGTCACATTACCCCTTTTCTTGACGCGTCGATTCACGCGAGCTCAACGCCAAGTCGAAAGATGGAAGGAAACCGAAGACGAGATAAGACCCAAAGACGCTATGAGGTCCAAAGACGAAGTAAGACGAGCATCTCGGTTCAGTATTTTGAATTGGGCATCTTTATGGTGCCGAGGCCGCTCAGGCGACTCGGGCTACCACCTGAACCGGCATTCATCTCCACCTGGGCTGATGGGCAGGTGGTGATGTCTGCGAAGGAGAGTCCATGGTCGAAGGGCATGGTCGAAGGGCAAAAGTCGGAGGGCAACCGAATGTCGAAGGACGAAGCGAAATGGATGACGGCTGATGTGATGACCGTACCTACGATCCGGATTTCAAGCGGAGGCGATCACGATCATCGTTTGCACGGAAGTGCACCTTATCGTTTGCACGGAAGTGCACCTGAATCGAAATGCGAAGCTCTCAAGCGCACTTGATAATTACCTTCCTATGACCTGAAGTGCACTTGACGATTACCATCCTACGATCTGAAGCGCACTTGACCATTGCCTTCCTCCGAACTGAGCGGAAGCTCTGAAGCGCACTTGACGATTACCATCCTCCGAACTCAGCGGAAGCTCCGAAGCGCACCTACGAAGTGTCAGCATTGCACGGATATCCACCTACTCAGAACAATTATACAAGCACGGAAGTGCACTTACGGAGAAAGATTACATGAGCACGGAAGTGCACTTACGGAGAAAGATTACCGAGGGCACAAGCCTTGCGCACTTGATTGATTACATTGTGAGTTCGATCTTCCATTGGATGCTCACAAGTTAGATAATCGGCGAATTACATACGATTGATACCTGACGAGAACTTTGAATCTGTCAATAACTTCCGCCGTGATGCCGACAGCCAATGACGTTTACCGATACGAGCACCAACGAGCCTGCACGACGAAAGCTGCGGTATGCCGAGTGCTTGGATATGGAGATATGGAGATATGGAGATATGGAGGTTACAGGGGTCAATTGGACGTTTCCTTCTCTTCTCTTCTCTTCTTATTGGATCTCGGCCCGGTACAAATGGCGACGGCACGGGTTTTACCACCTACCACTGGAGATGGATTTCCCCGTGCACCGGATCCGCCGGGAGGCCGCCGTGATGGCACCGATCGGTTGCGCGATTTACGAGGCCATACGAGGGCGTACGAGCTTGGATTTTCTTCTCTTCATGTACGGGTATGCAGCCCAGGAGGTCTGCAGATAAAGTGGGGGATGATGTAATGGCGGCCGGCATATGGCAGGGTAACCATCGATCTGCCTCGTATATAGTCAGCTCGTGCGAGTGCTCTTGCACGCCATCGATAACCTTACCAATCTTACCTATTGAACCCACCTATCTATCTTATTCTCAAATCCACGTGTGCAACCGTATCTACACTCATATATACAGGAATTAGAATGTACGCCTTTACAGCCGTTGAGACCCTGCGTAGCTGTGAATGCCGGTTCATGTTGTAGACCGAGTCGCCTGAGCAGCCTTGGAGACATTAAGATGCTCGTTGCGCTGGAGTGGATTAGCACCCAAATGCACTGCATGTGGCCGTGTCGATATCATACGAGTACTTCGTGAACAATGTCAGATGAATCCAGCTGCTCTGTACTACACAAGTAATGACTTGAAAAGAGAGCCCGGTGGGGCTCAAGGATAACTCTTGATTTGAGAGCGATTCGGAGGGGCTGGATCTCATCTATCGTCGCCAACAACGACCTCATTCCTACCTTCTCTAACCATAACTCCTCTTCGTCTAGCCTCTCCCGCCGGACTAGATACTGGGAGAGGTATGTGAGTCTTTTGACTGTTGAGTGTCGAACGACATTTGGTGTTTCAATTGGTGGTGCCCACCGCTCCCACTGTTGCCGCCGCCACGGCTTCCGCCATGGTTGAAGCTCGATTAGGGCACACAAGCAGCGCTGTAAGTTGGGCAATGGAGGTGTTTATGGTTTTTGCTTCCACACTGCGTGCACTGCTTGTTAGCCCTTCTGCTATCAATGACCTCCCTTGAGACCCATGGTGCTGGGATCAATTTGCCATGAGTGAAACCTTTGGACTTATTGTTGGTCGACCTGTCGGTGGTCGGTTCTGATATGGATGGCCGGTAACTTCGTTTCACGCCTTTTTGGACGATTCCAGCTGCCTTTGCTGTTCCTGCTGCTGTATGCCTGGCCACTTATCGGTGTGTATGCCCTCTGAAGCTGCCGCTTTGTTGAACAGTTTCTCAATTGTCTTGAACCTTCCAAAAACGGGGGTTATCGGTCCGACCTTGTCTTTCAGTGCGTGTCAGAGACCTTCCCAGGTCATGTCGAAGAGCATCTGCTTGCTCTGTTGAAAGGTCCATCGGGCCTGTCTCCAATTACCTTTCACACAGTTCGCGTAGACTCTAACCGGCTCATTAGGAAATTGTATATATTCATCTATTGCCTTCATCACCGCTTTCCCGCGGCGATCCTTGTCTCCATATATCTGGGAGATCTCTTGTGGGAAAAGGTTGAAGTCCTCCAAACAGGGGTCAGCATCCGCCCGTAGGTCGCTGGCCCATTCGGAAGGGTCCGTCATTGCCGTCTAACACTGCTTCAGATCCGAGTGGTTACTCAAGCATTTGAGGAGAGAAAACGGGTATTGGACTTGATAGCGTCCGCCGCGTGTGAACAAGTATTTGTGTGAGTCGCAATTGGAGCGTAATGTGTCAATAAACTAGTCTAACTCCTTGGCTGTGCTGAATTATCGTATGGGGTTGACCATGGGGAAGATTGCGGGTTTCTCACGCGTCGTGGCTTCGGCCAGTTCGGCAGCCCATGTTTCTGGTTCGCAAGCCAATCGTTTTCGCTCGGCCTTTAACCATACGGCCTGCTGTTCGAACATCGTCTTTAGCATGCTGTTTTGGGCGACATTTCGCTTGGATCCTCGTCGGTGATCATGAATATGAAGCTGCCATTGCAGTCCTCGCTGTGACCTTCGTCTCCATCGTCAACCTCCTCCTCGTGATCTACTTCATTTTCGTCTCGGTCGTTAATATCGACATCTAATAAGGCTGCCGGAGCGGTCATGGACCTGGTGATTCGAAGTGTTTGGTTCTCAGATACGTAGATTGCGGCCTGTGAGAAATCCTCATCGTCGCGACTGTCAATGAAGTACAACTGAGTTCTGGATAACTCCTTTGTGGGCACTGGGGCTGCAATTGAATGAAATCGACAAATATTCTGTTTGTGTACATGTTGTGACGCGTCGAAACAGTAAACAAATCACAAAACCCCATGAGCGAAATGTATCTGGTGACTAAAAAGCGATTATAGTATAAGGACGTACGCTTGTGTATGGCATCGTATGAGAGTATACGTGTAGATACGGTTGCAAATGGTAAATAATCGATATAGATCAATTAAACGGTATGCAGTTAAGATAATCACCAGCGTGCCAAAAGCACTTCGCGAGGTGATTATATATGAAGGGCGGTTACCCGGCCTCGGTAGCCAAGTGCACTTGGGAAGGCCAAGTACGCTTGGTCGTCAAGGGCACTTGAAAGCCAAGTATGCTTGGGAGGGCCAAGTGTACTTGGGAGCCAAGTTCACCTGGCACTGCCATTACAGGCAAGGGGTTATGGAAGGACTATCATAAACGGAATCCCCAGGCAGCTAAGGACAAGAGGTTGCGCTAGTACCTTTTCTCCACGAAGGGTGTTTAATGGCTAGCAAGACACCTAGGAAAAGGAATTGGTTTTTGGGCGCAAGGGGTCATATGTTTACCAAGGAGGAAAGGACGAACTTTGGAATTTGGGCACAAGAGGTCATTTTTACCAAAGGCAACGAAGAGCAGATTAGTATGATCGTTCAGAGACGAACTTTGTAAGGAGGGGGGTAGTGTTACACCTCACCAGTTGTACATCACCAAAAATCATCGGAGCGGAGACACCTACGATCACTCGACGATAGCCAATTCGGGTTAGTACAAGCGCTATCCCTGGACGTCATCGAAACTAAACAGAATATCACTTGCACCCAACGAAATCTGATGAGCTGTCATGCAGTCAACCACACCACTGATAAGGAATTAAAGGCAGCTTTTGAGACGATGTCCTGCCAGCTCATGCCATCGATAAATGTGAAGACGGCTGAGAGGCTATAGATATCAAAAGCACCAGCGTTTGCAGCACAGCTGTAAGGACGTACGCCTGTGTACGGCCTCGTATGAAAGTATATGCGTAGATACGGTTGCAAACAGGATATAAGCAATATAAATCAATTGTACTGTATGTACATAAGATAATTGATAGCATGCCAAAAGCATTTCGTGAGGTGATTATATATGAAAGGCGGTTACCTGACCTCGGTAGCCAAATGCACTTGGGAAGACCAAATGCGCTTGGGAGCCAAGTGCACTTGAGAGCCAAGTGAACTTGAGAGTGCCGAGTGCACCTGGCACTGCCATTACAACAGCTGACGAAGCATCTTATGTCCCTCACGATCAAAAGGATACCATTCGTCTAGATGCAAAGGGATCGAAAGAATACGATAGGTCCGGACCACAGAAGTCTGAAGCACTGATGTCCGTAGGGGTCCTATTCATCTGAGTTAGACATCTGAGCGGAAAGATATGGAAGGTCCGAAAGAGGATTGAAGGGCAGGAATGGCATTAGTGCGAAGGAAAGGTTAGGTAGAGGAGCTCATGTGAAAACCGTAGATAGAAGTAATTGTCAGAGCGAGAGGAAAGAGGTTTAAAGATGTCTGGAATGTTCGAGGGTAGAAGGGCAAGATTCTTGACAAGGAGAACAAGCCTTAATAATATACGCATTGGATAGCCAAGCATCTTTTTCTTGAATCTTTATCTTTAGTAACTTTCACATACTGAGCGAATATTCATAACTTCCATCACATGCAAGTCCTGAAAGTAATAAGGATACTACTTGTACTGGTAAATGTGGAGTGACGCTCCCCGTGATACAAAGAAGAACCCAACTACGAGTGGTAGAACGACACTAACCTCAACAACCCGTTGTGGCCAAACAATTATTGAAAGGATGGCTACTAAACGAAGCACACCCCATCAGAAGAGGAACCCTCAACCAAGAAACAAAATACCTCCGACGACTTTGTTCACTACTAGGCAAAGAAAACACACAAAATACCCAAATCCAAATCCAGAGAACGATCCATATACCTGTTCTTTGTAGATCACATTTACAGCGATGGAAAAATACAGCAGTTTCCAGTCCGAGCCATGCTGGATTTGGTATTGACAGTGTTCAACATGTCACCTCAGTGTGCCAAGATTTTTAACATTCCAGTAGTCAGGAGAACAAAATGCATGAAAGCAAAGAATTTTAGAGGTAAGTCGATATCTCTCCCAGGAATGTATACCATACCATTAGGGTTGGCTTTCGGGAACCATCGCACTCTTGAAACATTTGAGATTGTGCCGATTCATGCTGACTACAATGTTTTTATACCTGCCTTGTATTTGAAACAACACAAGGTGCAGAGAGCAACATATGGATGTTTACATTTCACAGAATGTGAACAGACATGCTACAATCACAGATATCTTCATACCAATTGGAAGATTACGTACGACGATTGTAGCGCTACCCGAACCAATGCCATCAATATCGGTGCTTTATACTTCGCATCAACAAGCATATCAGCTGAATAACACCCTCAACAGTACCATAAGTGGATGCTACTGTTTGACCCTCACGAAGGTGAAAAGCTACCCACTCACAGTCCTCACGATCATCAAAATAACTTGAAAATATTCAACCATCAAGTTAAAGTGGGACCTATATACCAACTATAACGAGAAGAGGAAAGGTTACTAAAGGAATATATCGACAAAATGGTAAGAGAAGGAAAAATAAAACCGTCAATGGGACAAGCTGGATCACCGATCCTATTTGTGCCCAAACTAAATGGAGGAGGCCGGCTTGTTTTCGTTGACAATCGAAGACTGAACGATCTGACAATCGAAGACAAGACCGCTCTAACACTGATGAATGAATTACAAAGTCGAATAAAGGGAGCAACCTGGATTACGATGTTGGATATCAAATCAGGATATCATTTGATTCGAATGGCCAAAGGACACAAGTGGAAGACGACCTTGAGAACAAAATTCGGATCATACAAATACACGGTTATGCCGTTCAGCCTCACAAATGCACCAGCCACCTTTCAATGTTGGATGAACGGTATTCTACAACCATTTCTTGGAGGACTGAACGACATTACGGTGGTTTATATCGACGATGTCCTTATTCCCACCAAAGGAACTTGAGATGAACACCACAAATATGTAGGAAAAATACTTTAACCCCTACAACAGAACAACCTCGTGGTGGAAATCCACAAGTATGAGTTCGACAGACAAGAAGTCGAATTCCTCAGATTTCTCGTTATTGGCGAAGGACTCAAAATGGCACCAAGGCGAAATGAAGCCATAACAAAATGGCCGCTGCCCGGTAACCAAAAAGAAGTTCAGGTTATCATGGGTTTATGGAACGTTTATCGACAATTCATCACAGAATTTCCCATTATCATTATGCTAATTACAGACACCCTCAAATGTGATGGAAAGTACTTCAAGTTTGGAGATGTAGCCAAAGCAGCTTATTCGCGGTATAATAGAGGCCGGCCGCCCTATGGCAGGATAACCATCCATGCGCCCAGTATATAGTCAGGTCGTGCGAGTGCTCTTGCACACCATCGATAACCTTACCTATTGAATCTACCTCATTCTCGAATCCTTGTTTGCATCTGTGTCTACTATATACTCTTATACGAGGCCGTACACAGACGTACGCCCTTACACTGTTATCAATCTTTAGTAATTGGATATGTTTCACCCACGAGATTTCGTGAATTAATCCTTTTCGACGCGTTACCACTCGCTAATTATCATCGAGAAATCACACGAATACAGGCGTTCTACCCTCGAGGAATTCTACGAATCGACGAGAGATTAATTCGAGGTATTCCACGGGTCTCAATACCCCTTTTTCTTGACGCGTCGATACACGCGCCAGACCATCGAGGCAGACCATCGAGCTCAATGCGAAGTGGAAAAGACTGGAAGGAAACCGAAGACGAAATAAGATCTAAAGACTCTATAAGGCCCAAAGACGAATTACGACAAGCATCTTGATTCAGTGTTTTGAGCATCATTATGGTCGCGAGGCTGCTCAGGCGGTTCGGGCTACTGCTACTTTATGGTCCTGAGGTCGCTTAGGCGACTCGGGCTATCGCCCGAACTGGCATTCATCTCCACCCGGACTGATGGGCAGGTGGTGATGTCTGCGAAGGAGAGTCGAAGGTCGAAGGGCATAGTCGAAGGGCAAAAGTCGAATGGCAACCGAAAGTTGAAGGACAAGGCGAACAGTAGTCGATGACGGTTGGTGGGATGACGATCCGGATTTCAAGCAGACGCGATCACGATCATCGTTTGCACGGAAGTGCAACTGATGCTTTGCACGGAAGTGCACCTTATCGTTTGCATGGAAGTGCACTTTATTGTTTGCACGGAAGTGCACCTGAATCGAAAGCTTTCATGCGCACTGCACGATTACTTTGCTACAATCTGAAACGCACTTGACAATTACCTTCCTACGATCTGAGTGGAAGCACTGAAGTGCACCAACGAGTGTCAGCATCGCACGGAAGTGGACTTACGGAGAAATACTACCAAGGGCACAAGCTTTCCGAGAGCTAAGTGCACTTGATTGATTACATTGTAAGTATAATCTTCTCTTGAATGCTTACGAGTTAGATAATCAACGAACTACATACGGGTCCGATCGATGATGAGAGCCAATGACGCTTACCGATGACCACCACGGAGCCTGCACGATGAAAGCTACTGTATACCGAGGGCTTGAATATGGACATATGCAGATATGAAGGTTACAGGGGTCAATTGGACGTTTCCTTCTCTTCTCTTCATTTTGGATCTCGGCCAGGTATAAATGGCGATGGCACGGGTTTTACCACCTACCACTGTAGGTGGACTTTCACCGTGCGCCGGATACACTGAAAGGTCACCCTCGAGTGGTACCGATCGGCAGCGGGATTTAGGAGGCCGAACGAGGGCGTACGAGCTTGGATTGTTTCTTCTTCTCTTCATGTATCGGTATGGAGCCCAGGAGGTCTGCAGATAAAGACGGGGATTATGAAATGGCGGCCGGCCGACCTATGGCAGGGTAACCGTCCATCGGTCCAGTATATAGTCAGCACATGCGAGTGCTCTTGCATGCCATCAATAACCTTACCTAATGAATCTACCTCATTCTCGAATCCTCGTTTGCAACTGTATCTACCATATACTCATATACCAGGCCGTACACAGACGTTCGCCCTTACACACGGCAGAGAACACACCAATACTTTGACACTACAATAACGACAGACCTGCTATGGTCAAAACGGATACATCACATTTCGGAATGGGAGCAGTTCTCTCACAGAAATTTGATGATGGCAAAATACCTCCAGTCGCCTTCATTTCAAAGAAGTTTTCACCTGCCGAACTTAATTATGAAATATACGATAAGGAAATGCTCACCATCATATACGCATTCAAGACATGGAAATGTTATCTCCAGGGCGCAATACACACAACAACAGTCTTTTCCAGCCACATGAACATCCAATACTTCAAAGAGATATCACAGCTCAACCGAAGACAGGCACGTTGGGCAGAAGTATTGCAAGAATACAATTTCCAATTGTTTATCCAAAGGGAATGGCTAACGGAAAAGCCGATGCGTTATCATGTCCCCCAGAGTTCGCCCTAAAAGAGGGGGGTACAACGTTGTCAACCTTGCTAGGACCAAATCATTGGTTAGAAGTTGGAGCAATGGCTTTGGACAATGAAGATTGGGAAGAGATTAGTTTTGCAGGATGTTTAGTCAGTCAGTTATCAGATACGGTTAAGGAAATGTTTAGGAAAGACATTGATCAGGATTAGGAGTATCAGAAGATTCTAAGGATGGTACAGGATAAGGATTAGAATGTTGATGCGAGGTTCAGAATAAACGGAGTGAGAATGTTGTGTTGGAAAGGAAGGTTATACTTACCGGAAGGTTTTCGGAAGGAGGTATTACACAAAGAATATGACTCACACATTGTCGGACATTTCGGATGCGAACAAACTTTGGAGCTCATCTCAAGGAACTGTTACTGGCCTAAACGCGAGGACGACATACGGAAATAGTGCAACAAGTGTCACTCATGTCAATTAAAAAAGACAGCCCGTCCCGCTAAACGTGGGGTGTTACATCCACTCGAACTACCATCCTCACCATGGACATACATATCGGTTGATTTTATTACTGATTTAACAGAATCAAACGGTAACAAGAACATCATGGTGGTAGTCGAAAGGTTTACCAAGATGGGGCACAATATCCCTACAGATAAGTGAGAGTAATCCACCGTCGCAAGGTTGTTCCTTAACATCTGGAAATACCACGGAATGCCACTCGACATAGTATTAGACCACAATGCAGTCTTTACTGGTCATTTCCTTGCCAACTTAGACCAGTACCTTGGAATCAAACGATCGATTTCAACAGCTTTTCATCCTCAGACAGATGGCCAAACCGAGCGTCTCAATCAGACCATTGAACATTATCTGCATACATACTGCAATTTCGAGCAATCTAACCGAAGTGGAATATTACCTATGGCCGATTACGCATATCATAATTCAAAACATGCATCCAGAGAAATCACACCCTTTTACGCCAATTACGATTATGAGGCACAAACAAATTGGCCAACGCAAGTTCAGTTTTGCAATCCTGGTTCGGTATTATTTGGTCATTACATGGTTGATGTTTACCGTCGACTAGTACAACAGCTTCAGGTTTCCAAGGAAAAGATGAGAAGTATTTTGATCCCAAGCGCTGTCCACAACCTCAGTACAAAGTCGGAGATTTGGTCATACTCAACAGTAGTAATATTCGAACGAAGGGACAATGTCCAAAGCTCGACGATAAGATGTACGGACCATTCAAGATTATCAAAGTCAGAGGAAACAAGCGATGGTGTCAAATCGAACTCCCCAACGCGTGGAAAATACACCCAGCCTCTCACATCGTCTTACTCGAACCATATCGTGGCAAACCCATTGAGAGGGAGGTGCCCCCTATCGAAGCCGATGATGGAGGTTGGACCCCGGAATTGATAGTCACCAGCGGACCTACCGACAACGATCACTGCAAGCACTTCTTTCTCGTTAAATGATCAGGGTATTCATATGACGAAAATGCCTGGTAGTCTTGGGAACATCTTAACGACATCGCACCCGAATTAATCACCAAATACTATACCAAAAACCCAGCGATGGAGAAAGATAAGCTGTGGAAACCTACAATGAAACTGACGGAACGAAACTGAAGGAAATTAATAATTTCATTTGTTAAACTCATACCGCTCTGAGTTAGGCGGAGGTCATCATTATGTTAAGAGAATTTTTCTTTTTATTTATTTGTATATCCGAGCAATTAAGGTTTACGAAGACATGCTTACTGAGTGGTATCTATTGTTTGCATACTACTTAGGATGCAGATTCTATTGAGGTCACCAGAGCTAGAGAGGGAGGTACTGTTAGGGGTTTCCCCTTAGGAGGTGTACGAGGTACGGAGGATGTCCATGGTAATCCAAGTTTGGCCACCTGTCACTATGGTTGGTCGATGTCACACCTGCGATTTATCCCATCCTCTGAGCTCCAAAGTCCAATGCAACATATATGCCTATCCAATACCAAGACCTGGCAAAGCGGAATGATTTACCCGCACATGGGCAATATTTCCTTCTCGACCGAACAGCGACAGTCACGACACTTAGCTGGCGGATTCATCAGACTGGATCACTGAGCAAGGTATGCTACTATATGCCTAGGCCCCCTATAGTTAGGGATGTCATAAGTTGATGAATCACTCTCACGCCATTAATCAGCAAATACAGATTTATGTTTATTAATGTTATTCATTGTGCTGCAACCATAAAGGCCGAATCACAATGTGGGCGTTGGCGAGAATGGGCCTTCGAGTTGCATCATACTGATGACGATCTGAAGCTTTTGTTATTCTTTAATGAACCAGCTCTGGTTTTGCTTTTATTTCCGCGAACTATCCATGCTACTTTCGTCAACACTTTGGGGAAGTCAAATACGATGGGCTCAAAGGTGGTTATGACCCCATTTGATGCGAAAAACCATCATCTTGTCTTCGTCATCGAGATGTTGAAAATACGCCTTTATTGGCTTTATTCAAACCGCTTTTAATTTGTATGGTCATCCCTAACGCTATCTTAATTTCCAAACTCACGATAGTAGTCTACCTCAACATACTCATATTGATAAGGCTGTTCATTTGATTTACGTTTGTATCTATTCTCATGATAATAATTTGTGTTCTCATAATTCTCACGAGTTGATATCACAAATGGTTGTCTCAAATATTTTTTCAGCAAACCCTTAATTCTAAGTAGTGCTTACTGACAGAAGACAATTACGATGCTAAAGATTAACGTACAAGACAGGGATGTCAGACACGAAACCATCAGGGACACCATGTGCAGGACTGTACACGAAAAAGAAAATTCTTATATCATTTTGTGTATTACGACTATTGAGGTCTGGTAAAGTATGCTTGAACCACAGTACATCAGAAGATAATATGCGGTGCTAGAGATTGAAATCAGGGAAGGTTTGTGGGGGTGGTACTGGACCAGAAATATTATTGATGAAAACCATTTTGTTCTACAATAACGAAGCTTAGTGGTTCACCATATTCAGTATATTTGTCTACCATCCATGAACCACTTTTAGATGGGTATAGGTGACATCAGGATACTATCTGGCCATGCCAGTATATGCAAGTGACAACTAGTGCTGCCTGGACTTCATAGTCTACCTCCCAGCCCATACACAGTTTGGACTACCCGTGTACCATACCATATAATACTTCAGAACCTCCAGCATGAAGGCAGCGTGTTCTGCTATCTCTCAGGGAGATATTCAGGCAGTGTTTGGCCCAGTTAGTGGCCGCATAAACCAGCATGTTGGAAGTAATTCTGTATATCATAATTTCAGCTTCAGCATGCATTTGAAGAACTTATATGGTTTCAGGGCAACCAAACCAGCTGGAAGTAGTTTCTACCAAAGTATACAACATTTACTTAGTACTAATAGCTTGTGCAGCTTGTATAACCACCAGGCCATGCTGATGTCCCAGACTGCAATATCAGAATCTGGATTTGCAAACCAAATACAACTCGGTGAGTGGAAACCCTCATAAAAAATTGCCTTATAGTGTACAGAGATGATGTACACCAGAATTCTGTATGGCATATAGTTACTACACAGCATTTACACCAAGTACTACTATTGAGCAATTTACAGTAAATGCTTCTCCCAAGTATTTCCCATTCCAAACTCTACACACAAAGGTATCAACCAATGTACATACATTTAAAAGGACTACAGGGACTATAGATAGTCCCGGTGCAGAGATGTTGCTTGTATTGATTCTGTTTGAACAGTTGTAGTATACTACTAATGACTAATCATGGAACACTGTATATTGGCAATAATATCCACCTACTGCCAGAAGCGGTCACAGTAATTGTCCATGCACCAACTAGTTATATTGCACAGCATTCCAGTGTCAATTTCGTAGCACTCGCATCAAGATAACTGCCATCGTTCTTGAGATATGGAGTTTTTCTTTTTTTGTGCACGGTGTCCGAGATTGTGCCAGGTCCGACATCCCTGTCCCATACGTTACAAGTGTCTGTGCAATGATAGTGAAAAAGAAATACAACGATCTTAAGAACCAAAAAACGATATCGCGAAGACCAAAATAAGTGTCGCCTCTCTATTATCTATATTCCCTCCATCAGATACCCACACTCACTCTCTTAAGAGTAATTGAGGACAGATATGTTGAACTGAAAGCTCCCATTATCATCTGAACTAACGTTTTCCTTGCCCGCAACAATGAAATTGTCATTGCAATTGTCTTTGATGTTGTTGGTGTTTGTGTTGCTGGTGCGTCTGACATCAACAGTACTGGAGATGATATCATGTCACACGCGACTTGCCAAGAGTGCAGAATGCGCAGCTTCAACTTCAGCAGTCATACGACGAAATCTGTTGTCAGAAACATCAGCAAGCTCTTCAGCGACATGTGACAGGTACTCATCCTTATGTACTTCCTGGTTATTTTACGGCATTGATGCATTCACCTCAACATCTCCTGTCCATCTCTGACTTTGACGAATCATAATTTTTGGGACTTCGATCATCTTGGTTTGGACCTCATGTGTGGTACAAATTAACTCGGTATCGAGACGATGAAATACAACTATGCAGCGACAGTTTGTATCCATAATCAAATATGATTGAATGTGATATCATGATGGGTACCTCCACCGCGACCAAACTCAACTGGTGCCTTGTATTGCCTGGTTTTCCATACTCCAAGGCAATGGTGAATCGCAGTCGCAGCAAGTACAAGGAATGTCGAATTGATCATATCGATCATTCTACAGTCTTCCTTTTCCAATTGTCTTGCTCCTGCACAGTATGTTTCGTAAAGTAGGTCGACGATTTTGGTCGCCGTGAAACGATACTTGAAATCCTAAAATGATATATTAGACGACATTTTTCAACATTGTTTAAGACATACCGTTCTTGTGCGCTCTGTGTGTGTAAATCAGTCTCGTTCGAGGAGGTGTGCGACGCGTTGTTTGACTCCATCCTGGTCCATTGTTTTGAAGCCATATAAGGAATCCACCCTCTCCTTGAACTTATAGACCATTGCCGAGCGTGAGGATGTAATCTTCCCGAAGGACTTAATATCTTGTCAGACTAAAATTGTTGTAGAGAGGATGAAATAAATACCACCAAAATGTATGCACGAGGAGGGTCGGTGTTTCTCATTGCCGGATCGACTTTTGTCACATAATGATGCTACCAAGAGTCGATCTGGGCGGTCTTGACAGCTTTAGTGGCGAAAGGGTTATTGATTATTGTATTTCTGCCAGCGATAGGCTTCACTTCGGCAAGAACCAATGATTCGACACCGGAAAGAGTCTCTTGGATACCGTATTCTGCTCCAACTATTTGTCCTATCACCTCATCAATAGGTTCCACTCCTCCCGAAGCTCATTCCAGACCACACAGTGCTCACCCCTTTCCTTACATGTCATGCACTATAATAATGATTAGAATATGAAAATGGTCATCTGTAATGGCGGTGCCAGGTGCACTTGGCTCTCAAGTGCACTTGGGCCTTGCAAGTGCACTTGGCTCTCAAGAGCACTTGGCTGCCGAGGCCGGGTAACTGCCCTTCATATATAATCACCTCGCGAAGTGCTTTTGACACGCTAGCGATTATCTTACCTACATACCGTGCAATTGATATCTTTATCACTTATTCCGTTTGCAACCGTATCGTTAAGTATCTATCCATACGAGGACGTACGTCCTTACACTATAATCGCTTTTCAGTCACCAGATACGTTTCGCTCACGGGATTTCGTGATTTCTTTACTTTTTCGACGCGTCAGACCTAAACCGAGAACTATCGTTAGATTGTCGATACAAGATAAGTTCTCATCCAATTGAGTTGATTGACGGTAGTAGGGACGATTCCGAGATGAATTAGATGTCAATCCGTCTCGAAGAGATGTGGCCCCCACCACGATAGGCACCCCTGAGAACTCGAAATGTCTCCATTCACGACCTACACCGAGTATCATCACTAGTTTGACGAATCAGCATATGTATGCCCTTCAATCAAGTTAATTGACGGTAGCAGAGATGATTCAGGGGTCAATTGACTCCGAAGAAACGCGTCACGGACAATGATGGTCAACGCCGAGAAGACTTTGAAAACACGTTCAACGAGATCCATCGCATACGAACGGAAGTTCGAGACGAATCGAACCTAATCGAGCATGAAGTGCTAGCGAACCTTCATCAACGCCTGTCGCACATATCGATCAATTAGTTCTTCGATACCTCTTTTCCAACGCGTCACTACTCGGAACTCATACAGATTATCATCGTTAGGGTGATGATTCGGGACAAGTACTCTGTCTATTGGAATTGATTGATGTGAGCAGAGTCAATTCCGAGACGATTCGGAGGTGAATCGACCCTGATACACTCGTGATCGGCCTGATGGCCACACCACCGAGAAGTCCTTCAAATACGTTCGACGAGATCAATCACATACGTACGAACGATCGATGGCAACATATTGAGCAGTTCGAAGTCCTAGCGAAGCCTTCATCGACGATACCCTTATACGCGTCGATTCATCGGTTCTACGACAGTTACCCCTGAACGTGTCGGTTCATTGACGATCGAGTCTGGGGAGAAGTCACTGACGATAAACGCGATCGATGAAGCGCACTTGACGATTACCTTCCTCCGAACAGAGCGGAAGCTCTGAAGCGCACTTGACGATTACGTTCCTATGATCTGAGCGGAAGCTACGAAGCGCACCCACGATCGTCAGCATTACACAGACGAAGTGCACTTACGGAGAATAATTACACGAGCACGGAAGTGCACTTGCGGAGAAAAACTACCGATGGGCAGAATTCAAGACCCTGATAGTGGAGCTGCGGTCGCAAACAGCTCTGAGTGGGAAGTTAACCCCTGAATGTTCTAAAAGTGTCAAGCAGATCAAAGCCGATACCCATTGTGCGATTTTACGAGACCGATGAGCAAGTATGAAACGCGAACAAAAACACACCTCAAGTCATCGTATCCCCTAGCGGGAATGGATGCACATCGATGTCGTCGTATTCCCTAGCGGAAATGGACGCATCCTCTCCTCCATATTCCTGATCAGGATTGGGCAAATGGTTATCCTTTTGTATATAGGAGAATATGATAGCCCTTCGGTTGACGAACCGGAGGTGCTGGTCGTGCCCATGGCATATGACCTGGTTCTAGGCTTGCCTTGTTCAAGGCTAGGAACCCTGAGGTCGACTGGACATCCGGTTGACTTCTAGCTCTGCGGACCCCAAGCGGCGACGCAAGTGCAGCGGCGGCCACCGCCCAGGTGACGTCGAAACCTCCACAGGCATCTGACAAGCTTCGGCCGCAGGAGGGCGGTGAAGTAATTAAATCTCCTGACATCTGCTCGGAGCCACCGCATTCGAGAGTCTCTTAGCTAGCGACGAGATTCTCGCGGTATTCGTCATACGCCTTGGCGATTGCACAGGGTTGCTGTGAGCTTCCATGGAAGGCATCACCAATGGGGAGAGGAGCGCCTGGAGCTGGACGAATGAGCAGGAGCAGCGGCGGTAGTTGCGGCAGAAGAGTTACCAACAATGGGGCGCTTGAATGACTGCTACCGGCTCGCCGAGTCAAGAAGGGAGTTCACCAGCTGCGGTGTCTTGGTTCTATCGTGGACGGCCCCTTAGACCCGTGGCTCCTGGTTTCCGCGACATTTACCGCTCCATCTTTTGCATTGATCAAATTGGCTAACACAAGTGGAGCAGAAACGGCGTTGTGTAAGATATACTGGCCGATACAGTGGAGATGATGGACGCGCACCGATAGCGCAACCGAGTATCTGTAATTCGTGGAGGTCTTTAGTCAAGTCAGAGACGCTGCCACCGTACCGGTCCACTGACCATGCGATTGAACCCGGGCACAAGCTGCCATATGAGCGTATCTATAACCTGTCGGAGGTTGAGTCAAGAACTCTAAAGGCCTACATCGAGACAAACATGCCCAATGATTTTATCCAGTGGTCATCATCACCGGCGCCAGCGCCGATATTTTTGCAAAGAAGAAGGACGGCGGCTTGAAACTCTGTAGTTGACTACCGAGCTCTCAACGCGACCACAATCAAGAATCGGTACCCCATTCCATTGATCACGGAGATGCTTGACCATGTTGGCAGTGATGATAAACGGCTGCTGGGCGGATGGCACTTATTGAGCCACGGGACAGCCGTGGAATGCAGATTTCTCGAGTGCAGAGTGCAACTTGCCGATATGGCGATACAAGGAAGTACAAAGCCCCAATGGCAATCGAAACCGTCTTATCAACGAGAAAATCGATGAGAATCGACACCGCATGTAGTCGTTGACGGAGCACCGACCTGAAAAGAGGGGAATGATCGTTACGGAAACCGAGAAACCGCTAAGTCAAACGAATTCCGCACCGCACATGCTGAAATGACTCACCATTACCACAACAACGCACCCATCATGCTGCAGACGTCAAGTGCACCTGGCCTCGTAAGCGCACTTGGCCTCGTAAGTGCACTTGGCTCGCAGGCGCACTTGGCCTCGCCTACGACTTCACCATCAAGCACCTGGAAGGCACAAAAAACCTCGCCGACGGCCCGATTATGAGATCGGCTACGAGAAGCCTGTTGGACGGCTCTTGGCGACCCTGGCAGTTGAACCCTACGATGACTTCCTACCGGTGATTAAGAAGGTCCAGGCTACTGACCCATTGGCGGTCGACGTCTCAGGTATGCTAGTCGATATCCCAATGGCCACAGCCGAAGCCACAGTCGAAGCCGAAGCCGAAGACGAGAACCAATTGAGTGTCGTCGCTGGAGCTCTGACCTACAAGGGGAGGATATATGTCCCTGCAGACGATGCTCTCCGCGGTCAATTGATAAGTATCTTTCATGACAACCCTGAGCCCGGTCACTTTGGAGCTCTTAAAACTGCTGAGTTAGTCTCTAGGGATTTCTATAGACCTACGATGGACACGTACATAAGGAAGTACGTCAGGGGCTGCGAATGCTAGCGGCAGAGAGCCGGCCAATTCAACAGTCGAGATGTCGAGCTACGCAGAATGCGAACCGACTGCAATCCTTAATGGACGTATGAGAAGGCTACCCCGTTGGACCTTCGGAGCTGAGAGCGCAGACGCAACCAATTACATGGTAACTATGACCTTGTACGAGGGTTGCTTATGAATTAGATATATCAACGAACGAATTTGCTCTGCAATTGTCTCTGAAGGAAGCCATGACGATAATCGATTGACGTCGCAGCAGATAGTGGCGATTAACCGTATCAGGCTGGATTTTAGGGTGCGCGCCGTACAGCTAGGCTCGGAAGGGCATGGCTTGTGCAAACCCACTACTTTCGTGGATTCGGAAGTCGAAGGCATGGGAATCGGAGAATTGCTGCCTTGATGCACCTGGAGCATACTTGGTTACTTTGTGAGTACGACCTTTTGGCACACTTACGAGTTAGATACTGCAACTGGCATGAGCATGCATGAATGCATGTCCACATATGATGACTGCAATCAAGGGTCGAACAAGGCCGACACAAGTCAACCAACCACCACTGGATCTGAAGCAGAATGGCAACGGAAAGTCGAATGCCGATAACCGATATACGAGTTAACCTGGAGCCAATCGGCGAGACCCATATCAATGCCGAGAGCGGAGGCGATCACCGATGAGGCCTGCCGTGTGCTTGGATATACGAAAGCACAGAGACATGGAATTGGAGAAATCATGAGAATTCGAGAAGCTCTCAAGAGCAGCAGCTATGACCAAGATAGGTATATTATGCAATTATGCTAGTTGACTGCTGCAGCGATGCGATACCGGCCGCGATGGCCTTGCCCCTCAGATGACGTTCACGAAAGCGTTCAACGAAAGAAATCGTATACGAACGATCGATCGATTAGTCAGAATTCGAGACTTCGTCCGGCATATCACATGTCAACTGCCATAACGATGCCAAATGGCACCCGCAAGTCGGCCAATGGCATTTTCCGATTCGAGATTCACCGAGCAAGCACTACGGAGATCAATTGCTTGGAACGAGGCCGGCTGCTGGAGTGGCTTCGATTCGGAGGTGGACTTGGAGGAATCAGGCTCATTGGACGTTTTCTTCCCTTGTCTTTCTTCTCTTCGTTTCTTATGGATCTCGGCCTGGTATAAATGGCGTCGGCACGGGTTTTACCATCGCCACTGGAGGTGGAACTTCCCCGGGCACCGGATCCGCCGTTGGGGCTGCCGTGATGGCACCGATCGGTCGCGGGACTTATGCAGTCGTACGAAGGTGTACGCACCTTATCTTGTCTTCATGTATATAGGTGTTGCAGCCCAGGAGGTCTGCTGATAAAGAGGGGGATGATGTAATGGCGGTGCCAGGTGCACTTGGCTCTCAAGCGCACTTGGCCCTCGCAAGTGCACTTGGCTCCCAAGTGCACTTGGCTGCCGAGGCCGGGTAACCACCCTTCATATATAATCACCTCGCGAAGTGCTTATGGCACGCTAGCGATTATCTTACCTATTGAATCTACCTCATTCTCGAATCCTCGTTTGCAACCGTATCTACCCTAATACTCTTATACAAGGCCGTACACGGACGTACGACCTTACATCGTCCCATTATCTGAGTCCATACCTTCTTGCAAGAAACATCGCGAGTCCTTTGCTCCTCCTAATAATCGTCATCGATTTCAACATGAACCTCTCGTCGACTCAGGGCGTGAGGTTGGGCGAAAGGAGAAATTAGTTGGCCAAGAGCAGAGCGCTTGCTAGTAGGTGTTTGAGAGGTACATTGTGCATTTTCGTCGTTGAGGTGAGGATAATCATATGTATCAGCAATTTCTCAGAGTTCGTTTTTGGTATCATCGTCTTATCTGGATGGTCGATGATTTGAATAGGATACAGGCGGAGAATACTTGCACCTACGAGTCATTTGATTTGAAAGGAGTATGTAATGACGAAAAAATAAATTAAATGTAAAGAGCGTAGATTAAACCAGATACAGAGTGTATGAAAACTGTAAAAGATAAAACGATAATAGTCGTCGGATGGACATTCTTTATCATAGATCAACCAATATGGTGGACGGAGCTACCTGTCCTGATATTGGCCGCTCCAATCAGAACACGTACCATCGCGTGACAAGAGGTTTGTTTTCTGAATTTTCATTGATTTAAAAAGCGAACATCCTTGTCAGGCACATTGGGTTGCACACCGCTGACCACATTAGGATTGAAATACCGAGAGGACCGGAGCGTGGTGTATGTTTACGGTGTAGGCAATGGAGTGTAGTGTAAATTAATGGTATAGGCCACGGAATTTGTTGTTTCGACAACCAAAATTAGATTTGAAATGTGCATTAGCGTTTGAGCATATCGGCAAGGTAGCTTGAAATGGCAATCATCGTATGAACATCAATTAGCGTCTGAAATTCCATTCGGTGTAGCGCAGACACTACATCGTGGACTCCAACAATTGATATATCTTGGAGCATTTAAGCTTACAATTGAAAATGTCGAGGTGACAACGAATATCGTAATTCAAACTACACAAACACCATATAAGAAAACCTATTCCATTTCTACCCAATTACCCCAAAATAAACCCAAGTAAAAACCAAACCAAATAAAAAGTAAACAAATCCCAAGCAAAACCAAGCAAATTATAACCCAAGAGAAAACCAAATCCCAGTCAAATCCTGAAGTAAATTGCCCATGACGATTTCCATCGTCTCAGTTTTTCTTTCGCTGTTCATTATACTTGAGATAGGCTTCCGAACCTGGAGATGGAGGGTTGACCAAATACTTATGGTTGCGCCGCCAATTGATGTTTTTCTCCTCCTGAACCGGGGATGGATAGTCATCACTCCAAATATTTCGGCCCCTGTTCCATATAATCGTCAAATATCGTGTTTGACGAATAAGCCTGCTCTGGATAAGTTTAACCCTGGTCACGAAATTTACTAGGGATAATGGAAGGCTGCGAGATCTGGGTCCGGAATATGCCAATTCGTCGTTGGATTCTTCGTCTACGTCGTCGATCATCTCTTCCTTCTGAGGAAGGATTTCATCAAGTGGTAGGAATGACCTTCCCCCAGACATTGGAGTATTCAGAACCTCGTCGTTTCGCAGTAGAATGCAATAAAGTGTTCAGACTTCCAAATTGGTCGTCGATCGAAGCCATGCAAGTATTGTATTGTCGTTAAATATGGGAGCCACATCTCCAACTCACGGTCTTTCATCGTCGCCTGGGCCACATCTGACACCCCACAATTCCCGGATGTTCCATGAGGGATCAGGCATCCCTTCATTCACCATCTTTACAACAGCCAATATTGTGGCCTCGATTATGCTTGTAAGCACTGTGAACAATGAAGGGTCATCCTTATTGGGCCATTGCCATCGGAAGTTCTTTCATCCATCGCGTTACTGTGCCGTGATGGGATCGAAGAATACAATTGTATAATTGAACACTTCCGCATCGGGAGGGGTCACTGGACATCGACGCTTGATTGGCGTTATTTCCTCATCACCATTAAATTTTGTCAGCTTTGAAAAAGTGATCCTGACGACGGAGAACGTACCTGATTCGACGTTTCGCTTTCTCTTTGGTGTAATCTCCACTGGTGATCTGCCCTTCCTCCTCCTAATGGCCATTTCTGCAAGCTCCTCAATGGTGATTTTGCATTTTCTTCAATCGACATTATTGGTACTAGGATCCACTTCCCACCAACCAAATCACACTCTCTGACCAGCTATATCGGGGATTGAATTGATGCATCGTTTGATCATGCTGTCCCATTCGTCTTTGCTTGCTTCCTTTTAGCTGCGGATACCAAGGCTTGAAATGATGCAAAAATCGACTCTCTGACATGATTGGCCTTCTTGCCTGTTGTTCCCTTCTCTTCGTAGAGCCCCAATTCTTCCAATGTTCAATTGGATTCCCCAATACCGTTTTCCGCGGCCCATACTTTGAGTTGTGGAATCGGCATCTATACAAAGTTAGTATGTCTAACGACAAAGTTCATCGTTCGAACAGGGCAAAAGAATTTACATTGAGAATAGGTACAAAATATATACGAAACAATTGAGATGGGTTTCGAGGATTTGTAATGGCGGTGCCAGGTGCACTTGGCTCTCAAGCGCACTTGGCTCTCAAGTGCACTTGGCTCCCAAGCGCACCTGGCTCCCGGGCGCACTTGGCTCTCAAGCGCACTTGGCCTTTCCAAGTGCACTTGGTTGCCGAGGCCGGGTAACCGCCCTTCATATATAATC
>MU122203.1:203129-226306 GCA_014904905.1 Wilcoxina mikolae CBS 423.85 | reverse complement strand
CACTTGGCTCTCAAGTGCACTTGGCTCCCAAGCGCACCTGGCTCCCGGGCACACTTGGCTCTCAAGCGCACTTGGCCTTTCCAAGTGCACTTGGTTGCCGAGGCCGGGTAACTGCCCTTCATATATAATCACCTCGCAAAGTGCTTTTGGCACGCTAGCGATTATCTTACCTACATACCGTACAATTGATATCTTTATCACATACTCCCGTTTGCAACCGTATCTTTAAGTATCTATCCATACGAGGACGTACGTCCTTACACGATCTCGTACCAGTACTTCGTGAACAATGTGAGACGAATCCGGCTTCTCTGTACCACATAAGTATTGACTTGAAAGGAGAGCCCTGGGGGGCTCAAGGATGACCCTCGATTTGAGAGCGATTCGGTGGGGCTGGATCTCATCTATCGTCGCCAGCAACGATCTCATTCCCAACCTCTCTAACCCTAACTCCTCTTCGTCCAGCCTCTCCCGCTGGGCTAGGTGCCGGGAGAGGTATGCGAGTTTTTTGACTGCTGAGTGTCGAACGACTTTTGGCGCTTCACTTGGTGGTGTCTGCCGCCGCGACTTCCGCCATGGTTGGAGCTCGATTCGGGCGCATGAGCGACGCTGTAAATTGGGCAATGGAAATGCTTATGGCCTTTGCTTCCGCACCGCGTGAACTGCTTGTTAGCCCTTCTGCTATCAATGACCCCCTTCGAGACCCATGGTGCTGGGGTCAATTTGCCGCGAGTGCCACTGGCACCGGGCCCCTTGGGCTTATCGGTCGTCGGTTCGGAGATAGATGGCCGGTAACTTCGCTTCCCGCCTTTTTGGGACGATTCCGGCTGCCTTTGCTGTTGCTGCTGCTGCTGGCCGCCGGGTCTCTTGTCGGTGTGCATGACCTCTGAGGCTGCGACTTTGTCGAAAAGGTCTTCGATTGTCTCGAACCTTGCACAAGCGGGGGTTATCGGCCCAACCTTGCTTTTGAGTGCGTGCCGGAGTCCTGCCCAGGCCATGTCGTAGAGCATCTGCTCGTTCTTTTGTATGGTCCATCCCTCCTGTCTCCAATTAGCTTTCACACGGTTCGCATTGACTCTAACCGGCTCATTGGGCAATTGGATGTATTCGTCCATCGCCTTTATCACCGCTCACCTGCGGCGATCCTTGTCCCCATATATTCTGTTCATCTCTTGTGCGAAGAGGTCAAAATCCTCCAAACAGGGGTTGGAGTCTGCGCGTAGCTCGCTGGCCCATTCGGAAGGGTCCATCATCGCCGTCTGGCGCTGCGTCGGATCCGAGTGGTTGCTCCAGCAGTCGAGGAGAGAAACCGCGTATTTGACTTGATCGCGTCCGCCACGTGGAAACAAGTGTTTGTGTGAGTCGAAATTGGAGCGTAACGCGTCGATAAACTTGTCTAACTCTTTGGCTCCGCCGCAGTATCGTACGGGGTCAACCATGGCGAAGATTGCGGGTTTCGCCTGCGTCATAGCTGAGCGTTCGGCGGCCCATTTCTCTCGTTCGAAAGCCAATCGTTCTCGCTCGGCCTTTAACCATACGGCCTGCTGTTCGAACATCGTCTTTAGCATCTTGTTTTGGGCCGACATTTCGCTAAGATCCTCGTCGGTGATCATGGATCTGAAGCCGTCGTCCCGATCATCGCCGTGACCTTCGTCTCCGACGTCGACTTCGTCATCGTCTCACGCGTCGCCGTCGACTTCGTCGTTGTCTTCCGCGTCGTCGATCTCGACCTCTGATAAGGCCGCTGGAGCGGTCCTGGACCTGGTGATTCGACGTGTTTGGTTCTCGGACGCGGAGGTTGCGGCCTGTAAGAATTCCTCGCTGTCGCGATTGTCAGTGATGTGTAATTGAGTTGTAGATAACTTCTTTGCGGGCATTGGAGCTGCAATTGTATGAAATCGACAAATCGTCTGTTTGTGTACGTGTCGTGACGTGTCGAAAAAGTAAACAAATCACGAAACCCCGTGAGCGAAACGTATCCGGTGACTGAAAAGCGATTATAGTGTAAGGACGTACGTCCTCGTATGGGTGTATACGTGTAGATACGGTTGCAAACGGGAAATAAGCAATATAGATCAATTGTACGGTATGTAGGTAAGATAATCGCTAGTGTGCCAAAAGCACTTCGCGAGGTGTTTATATATGAAGGGCGGTTACCCGGCCTCGGCAACCAAGTGCACTTGGGAAGGCCAAGTGCGCTTGGGAGCCAAGTGCGCTTGAGAGCCAAGTGCGCTTGGGAGGGCCAAGTGCACTTGGGAGCCAAGTGCACCTGGCACCGCCATTACAAATGGAGCGAAAATAGGTGGGATCGCTTGCGGAGAAGCGGGAAGGTAACCGCAAGCATCAAAGGTCGACAAGGTGTGAAATTGGCCCTGGTGTGAGAAATGTATTGAGTACAGGACATTTTTGGGCCTTTGCACATACTATTGAATATGGATCCCTGAGTATGCAATAGTAGCGGGCCCCTTATTCCGGATTCTGCGGAAGGACATCGAGTGTCAATAGGAGACTGAAGAAAAGAAAGCCATGGCAATCTTGAAGGAAGCCCTCTGCAATGATCCTGCGGTGAAGACGTTTGACGTTAGCGACGGCGCTGGGCAAATAGTCATGGGGGTTAAGGCCAGCTTAGAAGGGTGGAGGGCGATCTTACAGCAGGAAAATGAAAATAAGGACCGGCACCCGTATCGCTATGAAAGCGGGCTTTGGAATAACGCCGAGAACAGACATGATGCGGGGAAACTTGAGTGCCGTGGACTGATGATCGCACTCAAGAAGTTTCGCAACTACGTATATGGGGTCAGATTCCTCGTAGAGACAAATGCTAACACATTAGTGCATCAACTACATTTACCCGCCAACAACATGCGAGGAGCACTAGTCACCCACTGGATCGCGTGAATACGGCTGTTGGATTTTGACGTTAAACACGTTCCAAGGAGGATGAATGGAGGTCCGGATTGTCTCTCGCGCCGACCACCAAGGGAAGGGGAGCCCGAGCCAGAGGAGGAGGATGATCTAGAGGAAACAATTGAAGCAAATGTACCGGGAAATCAGGTGGAACAAGGGCCGGAAAGAAAGAGGAAGAAGATAGCATACAAAATATTTGTTGGGTTAAGATTGGCGGAGGAATATAAAGGGAGATGGAAAGAGATAGGCAAATTTCTGGGGAACCTGAAGCGGCCGGAAAGAAAGACTCCAAAGGAAGTGCAGCAATTTTGGTGGAAAGCTACGAAATACCTCATTTGAGACGGAGTACTCTACCAGAGGCAGAAAATCAATGAACCACCGGCAAAGGTGTTGGTGAGCACGGAGCAGAAAAGAAAAGCAATGGAAGCTGCACAAGAACTGAGTGGGCACCATAAAAGAGAAGGAACATTACGGAAGGTAGCCAAGTGGTACTGGTGGCCCGAGATGTACATCGACGTCAAAGACTGTGTGTAAACGTTCGAGCAGTGCGAGAGAAGAGCACCGCTACAGTATGATGAACCCCTGAAAAGCCTAACTGTTAGTCACCTATGGCAGCAAATGGGAATGGACATTTCGTACATGCCCAAAACGGAGGACCGGTACTACCTGCTGGTGATAGCCAGGGAATATCTCAGCGGATGGGCAGAGGCACAACCACTAAAACAGAGTACATCGGAGAAGGTAGCCGAATTCTTTTACGAGGAGATAATTTGCCGCTTCGGAACCCTGGAAAGTGTGGTGGTGGACGAAGTAGCAGAAAATAAGAAATGGACCGACCTCATGCTCAAACGCTACAATATCCAGAGGATCACCGTAACCCCGTATCATGCCGCCGCTAATAGAATAATCAAAAGAGGACACAGACCAATTGCAGATGCGCTATCCAAACTCACGGCCTGCTCTGACAAACCGAAAGAGATGTGGATTGACCACCTACCAACTGTGCTTTGGTTCGACAGGATCACCGTCAGACGTACGACCAGATATTCGCCCTTCCAACTTATATTCGGCCAAGATGCGGTACTTCCGATAGAGCTGGAGAACGTTACATGGAATACTGCCAACTGGACCCAAGGAATCGACGATACAGCTTCACTACTAGTGGCTAGAGCAAGACAGCTGGAAAGACTGCGAGAAGATATTGTTGCTGCCATACAAAACCTGAAGGAGTTGAGAGATACCAACAAACGTTACTTCGACCAAGCAGCCAATCTCCGGGCTGAAGACCTCCAAATTGGCGATTTATCTCTCGTGCACAAAACCAAGATAGAGCAGTCTCACGGGGCCAAACTAGATGCGAGGTGGCGAGGACCGTACAGTATCACAGAAATTTTCCAGAACTTGGGGACTTATCAACTGGCAGAGCTAGATGGAGCAGAGCTCGCGTACTGGATAGATGGTTGCCGACTCAAGAAGTTCTTCACTCGCAATGAAGGGATACACGGTGCTAGAGAAATTAGTACTGCTAACACCACACAAGAAGATGAATCGGAGGAATTCGAGGAATTCGAGGTGCAGGCAGTAACAGGACAGAAATATATAGAAGGAAGATGGATGTATTTAATCAAGTGGAAAGACTGGGAGAAATGATCATGGGTACGGGCGGAGGATATGGCGGGGTGTAAGCAGCTGGTGGATAAATAGAACGTCACACATCTGGTAACAGCAGACCACCCGTCCAAACAATGATGGGAAAGACAGGGAGGAGAAAAGAGGGGAAGGGAGGAGATCCATTTCATGGACCATAACGAAAAGAGTCAAACATACCGAAACCACACAAATTGGGTGGATTTGTGAGATGGAGGGGGAAGAAATATTCCTATTGGCTGAGTTACACCCACGTTACACTAAACATCCCTACCATTCTCCCCTGACCCTCTAGTAATCTCGAGATAAAAGAAGCGGCGACTATTGCAGAAGTGGGCAGAAAATTCACCACCGACAATAGGAATGACGAGCAAGATATGCTCAATCGCCGATTGCAAGCGGGTAAACCGGAGGGGAAGAAGCAAAAAAAGTTGTGAAGAGATACGACAAGAGCATACTAGGGAAATCGGGAACCACATAAAAACTCAATGAAGAAGGAAACGGCTCAACCTGAAGATACCCCCCCAGGTATATAAAGAGCTTCCGACTCCCACGTTCCTAAGGAATGACAGCCACCGCACTGTATCGTTCAACCCCGTTTGCACACCGACGACTGCACCCAATATTGCCATCTCAACCATAACCAACGACCAAGGACCGACATGAAGTTTACATCAATCAACGACATTGCAGCAGCACTCAACCACGCCATGCATTTCGATGCGTCCTTGACCACCACCACTGCCACCACCACTACCACAGCCACCACCACCCAGCCACCACCAGCGCAGCCACTACCACCGCAGCCACCACCACCACCGCAGCCACCACCACCTCAGCAACTACCACCGGCGTTACTACACATGCCTCCTCGTCGGATATCTCTACTATCGCTAGCGATCCTTCTCCAGTACCCCTTTCATTGGAGACACTATTACAACTCAGGAGAGATTGTTTCTCCAATGGACCTATCGGATCGTTACAAGAAGCCATCGTCTGTGGAGATTGCCGCTCGGGAATTCTCCCCCCGAGGCCAAGCTGATTTCATGCTTGAGATCTATAACCTCTTTGGCGACATTACCGATGCTGCCAACGCCCAGGTCGCATGGCTATCGAATGTCACAGAGAGAAATCTAGACTGGAAGAAGTTGAAATACAGACGGTACAGTGACTTTCTAAAGGACCTCGATAGCTCCGGCAGTGTAAGACAGATTATCAAGCATCACCACTCCGCCCAGCAGAGGAAGACACGAGCAATGAAGAAGCTGGGAGACATCTGGCAACACAATCCCGAACTCCAGGAAATCCTAAGCGACTCCAGCGGAAGTGAGAAGTGGCTGCGATTAACCGCGATTGCCAGCCAAACATCCAAAGACCCCGAATTAGCGAAGAGATGCCTCAATCGTGCATACATCGACCGCCTCACCAAGCTAAACCGGATGTCGAAAGGCAACAAGTGGTATACTTCCGGAGACTTCCAGGAATTAAAAGGTTGTTGGATAATGGATGCCCTCAGCTGGGAGAAGGAATCGACTACGAAGCTATGGACCTGAAATGGTACCAGGGGTTAGTAATGCCACTTAGTTAATACCCTGGCATGGATGACCGCAATCACGCCAATCGACTTCGTACCATCTCACCATCAGTACTGCCTGCAGACCATGGGAATCCCATACCACCTCCATCCCCCGATAAGAGCAAGAAGCTTTCACTGTCCACTCCGCAAACGAAGGAAACGGGAATGGAAAAGGATGGGAGTAATGTTGCAGAGCTCCTGATGGATCTGGCTGAGGATGGGTCTAGATATACAGCCAGTGCTCCCACCGAGAAAGAGTCCAGTACGACCCCAGAGAAGTCTATCGATCCCAAACAAAAGGGTACCCAAAAGTCCAACCGGCCTTCCACTCCCATCAGCAAAAGTAGCAGTTCTGATGACAACATCGAGAACGAAGAATACGTGAGCTGCTTCCTAGAATGGCTCGACCTCGATCGAACCTCAAGAGAATGTTGCACGACGAAACAAGGATGTTGGCATTCCATGAGAGAAAGATGGGGAACAAAGCCATAACCATCTTCCAACAGGCAGTAAACGAAGACCCTCAGTTGTTCATAGATGCTCGGACACAAGTCACGGCGGCCGTATATGCGATGCGTGAGGTGATAGTTCGATTTGATACTCGGCTTGGCAACATCTCGTACTTCGTAAGAGGCCATGGAAAAAGGAAGGCAGATACGGAGGGTAGCAGAAACAAGCAAGTGTGCAAGGAGTGAGAGCCTGTATAGTTTTTCTTTGGGTTTATGGGTTTCCTTTGGGTTTATGGTTTTCCTTGAAGTTATGGGTTTCCTTTGGGTTTATTGTTTTCCTTTGGGTTTATGGTTTTTAGGTTTATGTTATTCTTAACTTCTTTCGGGTTTGGGTATAAGATTATATGGGATGAAAGAAGAGAGGTGTGCTTCGCACAAAGGGCCAGGGAGGAGTTGTGGTGGGAAAATCTGTTTTTCACCACCACCGCCACTCAATTTGGCAGGGAGGGGCATACGGAGATACAGGGATAATGGAGACGGATTGAACAATGGGGAGAATATATTTGGGAGATCCCTGAGTAGATAGACATCATCTTACCAGACAATGAAATACACACTCTACCTTTTCCAGCTCTTGGTCTCTCTCATTCTTTCCGAAAATTCGTAAATCCACGCACATTGTATGGTTCCTCACAGCCGGGTATCACATCATATCCTCTCACCCTCTTCCTACACTCTTCGAGCCAGAACCGCTTTTTCTCACGAATTCCCTTTGGATGCCGCAAGAGGTGCGGTGGAGTGTTGATGATAGGCCCTCTGCCTTCCACCTCCACAGTTTCACCACACCGCCATTCATTCCTTATCAGTGGTGTTTTTTACTGCATAACAGCTCATCTGATTTCGTTGGTTTTGACAGCCGAATCGAGTGATATCCTGTCGATATTCGATGACGTGTAGGGATGGCGCTTGTACCATCCTGATCCGGTTATCATCCAGTGATCGTTGGTGCAACGCACAAGAGGAATTCAAGTTCACAGCCCATCCAGCCGGGCCAGAACCTGCCTTTCCTCCGCCCTAATCCTACTCTCCTCGTCGCGAAGCCTCCACACATCCACTAAGGCCTGTGCACGTTCCCGCAACCTTTGTTCTTCCTGTTGCACTTTTCTGTGTTCCTCTTCGATCCAATCGGTCTCCTCTTCCAGTCCCGCTACCGCAGATTCTGCTGCTGTATACTCTGTGCTGGGTAGTGGCACTTCTATAGAAACGACGGCGGAAAGCTCGGTGGCGGTTGAATCAGTGGTGTCACTCTCTAGTTCGTGCGGCAATAGATCTGCCTTTACCGACTCGACTCCAAACCCGGACAATTCGGCGGGAGGAATCCGACTGTCTCCATGAAGCTCGGGTCGGGAGGGCTGCTGTTGACGATGGCGACGTCGACGTCGCCACCATTGAAAGGCGATGAGGAGTGTGACTACAAGTACCCCGGCGACTACTGATCCGATAATTTTTGGGAGGGAGAAGGAGGACGCGGGGGACACCTCGGAACGTGACGGGGACGACGGGGTCGCCGCCGCCGAACTCGAAGAACTGCCTGGCCGGATTCCGGAGCACTCCGTGCGAATGGTAGTATCAGATGATTCTAGAGTTACGACGAACAAACCCTCGTCCGTTCCTTCTGCTATTTTGATCGCTAGCTCAAGGTTCGCATCCTTAGCGAGACTCAGGGCGATGGAGCTATTTCCACTGGAGTCTGTGACGGTAGTTTTATCGGAACCTGGCCCGCCCCAAAGGGTAGAACTGAGAGTCTATTAGTTCAAGGTCTGGATAGTAAATTTCAATTTCTCGCGAGCATGTGCACTGTAGCTGAAGGTGCGTGGTGAAGCAATCGAAATGAGACCGGCCAGCGACAACCCAGGGAGTACCTTGGTGGTACCTTCGAGATTGTCAAGCTCGGTTGGACCGTGGGCTATGACGAGGTTCACGAAACTTTGTTTGCGCTTCAGCGGAACTGGTTTCGGCGTAGATACCTCCGGTGTTGAAGATGGCAGTTGAAACATTTTGGTTTTGCGGGTTATCCACACCGGCTGACACCAAAAACCTACGGAAACACGAATGCCGAGCACTTCCGCTCTGTTGAGTTGCTTTACCAGATTTTCTGCATTTGCGTCATTTCCGTCCGTCAACACGACAATCCCTGTGTGATTTACCGTTGGGACTTTTCATTCCGTGTTAATTCGTTGATTGCTGTGTCGATACCACCGGCAATGAAAGTTCCGCCCGCTGCATCGATTCCATCGAATGTTGCATTTGAGGGGTCACCCAGCGAGTATCTGACAGTTGCATTGCGATCAAAATCAATCACTGTGACGAGATCCGGTTGACAGTTGGTTCCCGCCTCGTCCTTGGAAGTCAGCCGAGAATTGAAGTCCTTGGCTGCGGCAATACGCAAATCCTTGGAGTCGGTATACATATTTGACGTAGAGCTATCGATAAGGATTGCAATCTTTTGGCCTCCACCAGCCCCAAAGGTGACACCACGAGTGCATTGCGCGGAAAAGGTGACAGATGAACCGAGCAATATGCTAACCATAACGACGGCGAATGTTAATGTTGCGTGTGGAAACCTTCACAATTTATGCGATTAGTCTGGTTTGCGCAGGATAACGCATTTTGCATGGCTATGATGAACCTACATTGTGTGAAGTTGGTACTGGATTCGCAGATGAAAAAATGATCGTTATGGTTGTGTAGCAGTCTCGATGCCGGCCCATTGAATACTGGTGATGTCGCTGAACCTCGGCCCCCTTTAACAGAACGAATCATAGAAGGAGGACGTTGAATGAGTGTTGAGAGCGATCATAGGATACGGGAGAGAAATATTAGGGGTATTGCCAATTATTATGCGACTGAGCCTGATATCGTAGTGTGCATGTCGTTTGTCAGTTTGATCGACGCGCCCAATAGCAGCTGCAACTGCGAAACTGCTTATTATGCAGAGCTCAAGCAAGGATGAATCAGAGAACAGGGTGGTACATGATCTGGAAGGAAACTGCGGCTGACCAATGAAATATCTGGTTGCGCCATGCCTAGCTCTACCAGAGCTGATGTTGCTAATCCGATCGAAGGTGTGTAACTCATTACAGAATATAACCAATCCAGAGAGTTTGACACCGCCATAATGGACTTTGCTGCGTACGACTGAAAAACGTGTACAGCGCAAAGAGGCATCTGACCGCACCCAACAGTTAAGCAGCTGTTAGGCTTCCCCAATCTATTCCCACCACTTTGTTTCGGTACCATGAGTACCGGTGAGATAGAACACCGTCTTGGACTGCAGTACCTTTCCGCTGGTTTAAGTGCAACTGTTCGTACATAGGCATTCCGTGATGCGTGGTTAGCAAGATCACAGCACGAGCTCTTACCTTTGCTCTGGTTGAGTTGGGAGTAGTAGAGGTGATGGTGGGAGTGGTAGAGATGATGGTGGGAGTAGTAGAGGTGATGGTGGGAGTGGTCTTTTTAAATTTGTGTGACTTGCGAGCGGGAGGAGTCTAAGCATGAGAAAAGATGACGAAGTTGATAGAGCTAGAAAATGGTACCGGTCGGAGCGGGTGCGGATCGGGACCGGACGTATACGGATGCCTACTCAAGGTTGATGTCCATGCGTATACGGTTCTGTTATTTGTATATAAAGTGGAGTCTCCTCCGGCCGTCTGTACTCGAGTAGGAGATCAGAACAATCAAGTTACATTCCGTCAGAAGTAGAGTGCGGAGAGAACCCAATAGCCATACTGGACATGGTGACATGTGACAATGATGGAAAGGGTTCCCATTTGGCCATGGTACGTATACTATCACTCGCCCATACAAACTTTGACAGTCGCTCCGTTCGCGACGAGAACGCTATACCGCAGGGAGGAACTGCTCCTAGCTCTGCGAGGCTGTAACTAGCGCCAGATAGCCTCATATTAGTGCTGAATATTCGCAAGGATGCGGGCAGGGAAGCAGTAAACAGGCGAGCCCGCTTCTGAGGCCACAAATGGCCGAGTGTGCAAAGGGTTGCAAACCGCGGCCGCCCCGCTGTACATTTTGTGAGGAGACCCATAGGTATAAAAATTACAGTCCGCTGGATTTACCTTCGCGGCTCCGAACTAATGCAGTACTTACACGACACAGTTTATCTCGCTGTGTTACTGTTACGGCCACCGAATTTTCTGGGTATATATCGCCGTACAGTACAGCCTTGTGAAAGTTCATGGAATCTTGTGGTATGTAGTACAAAAGTGCAGTGCGTCTGATAAGTAGCACCAACCTATTTCCCTCAGATGTCTCTTGGCAATTCGAGTGTGCGGATCGGCCTCATGCGTCAGCATTGAGACGTCATTTCTGAGTTTTTCTGCTTTGCGGGTCTTGTTTTTCAGCGGGCATGTTTCTCCAGGGCGGGTGTTTTTTTAGCGGCCCCGGCGTCGTTATCACCGGCCAGTGGTCTGCGCAAGGTGTGGTCCGTGTGCGCTCTGCCGGCCCTATCGGTAGTGATGTCACGATCCACCATGAAGAGTATCTAAATTAGTACAGACTGTAGCACGTGAGAACAATCGATAGTGGTCCAAATCTGCTCGACTCCGCGCTCGAGTCCGGTGACAGACCGACCAATCTGTTTTGTTTTGTTTTAATCATACTGTATTCACTCTATCTAGAGTATGACAGACCCCTAATCCCCGGCGCCTCCGGGCAAGCCGGTTAGATGGCGACGCTCCGCTCCTGCTACCCATTGTCCCCTGCTGACAAAGGAAAGTGAACAGATTGGTAAGGTAAGAACAAAAGAAAGGAAGAAACCGAAAAGAAAGACTCTCGAACCTAATCTCACTCGTCTCACTCCTCCGCCTGCTCGTTACCTGGCTATCGGTTCGGCCAATCAAGTTGCTTGCGTCCAGCCAAGCCGCCAAGGAATGGACGCAAGCAAAGTGTCTGCCACACACTTGGGTGGGAATTCTCCATGGAAACCAGCTCAGAGACCTGCACGTGTTGGCCTCTGCCCGCTTTCCAGCCTCTCGCCTTCTCCACCGTCTCATCAATCACTTTGCTTGCATCCGGGACGCAAGCAACTTGATTGGTCAATACAAAAGTACGGGCCAGAGGGTGGTCCGTGCGGACCCACTAACTTAGTAGATTCTCAAATAATTCACTTGGGCGGGAACTTCCCAACGTCCGTCACCGCCAGGAAGTCCATCACCACTTGGTCGCACTTCGCCATGGAAAACAGCTCAGAGACCTGCACGTGTCGGCATCTGCCCGCTTTCCAGCCTGTCGCCTTCCCCACCTCTTTCCAGAGCGCTTTCTGCTGGTCTTTCCACCGGTTGCAGAGGCGGAATAGATGCTCTTGCGTCTGCACTACTCTACCTCCAGTTCCTCCTTCACACCACCAGCATTAGTCATCGTCTCAGTGCCCAAACCGTTTTAAGTAATTGCCCACTGGAGCATGCCCGCTCTTCAGTCGATAGAACCTTGTAACTAACGACTTCACACTTGCCATCGGGATGGGTCTCTTACTCGCCGCCTTGCCTTTGAGTCTATAGCCGAAGTGCTTGCTGCACTTGTCGGCCTCCCACTGTATTTTTCCGGTCGATCTTGCCTCGGTGATCCGTCTGGTTCTATTTGCAGCCGAGATGTATACATGTTCCCGTACCGTGCCTGCTCTGCGGCCTTCCAGGGCCATGTTCGCTTGGCGATCTACTTCCTCGTTCCCGGGGATGCCCGTGTGTCCCGGGACACAGTGGATCTCCGTTGCGATACCACACTCGCGAAGGGTCCTCATGTTGCGCTTAATCGATCTGACTAGTTTTTGTCCTGATCCTGGCTCTAGATGCTCCGTTCGTCGGATGGCTACTTGCGAGTCGCTGAATACTGCCACCCTTGTCACGCCGTTTGCCTGTAGTATGTCTCTTTTCTTGACTGACTCATGGAGCACTAGTCCGATTGCCCAAAGCTCCGCATCGTAGACCTCCATTCGCCCGGTGCCGAGGTGTCTGTGGAAGGACTTCCAGCCGTCTCTGTGCTTGCATACTGCTGCGGCTCCCACTCTCCCATCGTCGGTTCGCGATCCGTCCGTCCACCACATCCAGACCCCCGTACCTACTTTGGTGTAAAGGCGTACATGTAGATATGAGTGTAGATACGGTTGCACACGTGGATTCGAGAATAAGATAGATTCAATAGGTAAGGTTATCGATGGCGTGCAAGAGCACTCGCACGATCCAACTATATACTGGGCGGATGGGCGGTTACCCTGCCATAGGCCACCATTACATCATCCCGCTCTTTATCTGCAGACCTCCTGGGCTGCATACCCGTACATGAAGAAGAAACAATCCAAGCTCGTACGCCCTCGTACGCCCTCGTAAATCCCGCTGCCAATCAGTACCGCTCGAGGGTGACCTTTCGGTGGATCCGGCGCACGGGGAAAGTCCACCTCCAGTGGTAGGTGGTAAAACCCGTGCCGTCGCCATTTGTACCGGGCCGAGATCCAATAAGAAGAGAATAGAAGGAGAAAACAAGAAGGAAATGTCCAATTGACCCCTGTAACCTCCATATCTCCATATCTCCATATCTCCATATCCAAGCCCTCAGTATACCTTAGCTTTCATCGTGCAGGCTCGGTGGCGCTCATATCGGTAAGCGTCATTGGCTCTCATCATTGATCATATGTAGTTCGTCGATTATATAAATCGTGCGCATCCAAGAGAAGATCGAACTTACAATGTAATCAATCAAGTGCGCTTAGCTCTCGCAAAGCTTGTGCCCTCAGAAGTCTTTCTCCGTAAGTGCACTTCCGTGCTCGTGTAATCGTTTTCCGTAAGTGCACTTCTGTGCAATGCTGACGCTGGTAGGTGCGCTTCGGAGCTTCCGCTCAGTTCGGAGGAAGGCAATCGTCAAGTGCGCTTGAGAGCTGCTGCTCAGATCGTAGAAAGGTAATCATCAAGTGCACTTCAGAGCTTCTGCTTAGTCCGGAGGAAGGCAATCGTCAAGTGCGCTTCGTATTCGATTCAGGTGCACTTCCGTGATAAGGTGTGCTTCTGTGCAAACGTTGATTGTGATTGCGTCCGCTTGAAATCCGGATCGTAGGTACGGTCATCACATCAGCCGTCATCGATTTCGCTTCGTCCTTCGACATTCGGTTGCCCTCCGACTTTTGCCCTTCGACCTTGCCGTCTTGACTTCACATTGGTCTTGACTTCACCTTGGTCTTGACTTCACCTTGGTCTTGACTTCACCATCCTTCGACTCGGTCTTGACTTTACCTTGTCTTCTGGCTTCATTCAGTCTTTCGGTCTTACTTTGTCTTTGGGTCTTATGTTGTCTTCGGCTTCCTTCCGTCTTTCGACTTCGGGTTGAGCTCGATGGTCTGGTGCGTGTATCGACGCGTCAAGAAAAAGGGGTAATCAGACCCATAGGATATCTCGAGGTAATCTCTCATCGATTCGTAGAATTTCTCGAGGGTAGATCACGTGTATTGGTGTGACTGCTTGATGATAGTAACGCGTCGAAAAGGCGTAATTCACGAAATCCCATGAGCGAAACGTATCCAATTACTAAAGATCGATAACAGTGTCAAGGCGTACATGTAGATATGAGTGTAGATACGGTTGCACACGTGGATTCGAGAATAAGATAGATTCAATAGGTAAGGTTATCGATGGCATGCAAGAGCACTCGCACGATCTGACTATATACTGGGCCGATGGGCGGTTACCCTGCCATAGGCCGCCATTACATTTGGCCTCTTTCTCCCTCGCCCAACGTGTCGCTTCTTTCTTAGCCGCGGCGTCACTCAATATGACCGTCATGACCGCCAGTACTTCGTCAGGGTTGGACCAGCGCATGGTCTCTGCTTCCCAACCGTATTCGTGCTCTTTCTTTATCACCCTGCATATTGGTGCATCCGATACAGGATAGTCGTGTATCTCTTTCAGCTTGGATCCTTGGCATGCATTCGCCAGCCTGGCTGAGAATCGTTGTTGCCTGGACTCCAGGGCCACTGACGCAGGTGTGAGCCCTGAGTCTCTCATAAGCGCACCTATTGGGGTCGTGGGCAGGGGTCCTAGAGTTGATCTGGCTTATCGATTGAAAAGAAGTTGGAGGTCCTCTCGTCTGCCCGTTTCTTTTGGGTCCCACCAGAGCTCGTTCCCATATAGTGCGACAGCTTGGACGCAAGCTATTTGGACGGCTCTAATCCGCTCTGGAACAATTCCATGCGCTCTGGTGAGCGTGCGTTGTCTCGGTTCTGCAGCCCTGGCCTTCTTTAGGCATCGGTTGTGGTGGTCTCTGAACGTCAGGTGCGCATCTATCCAGACTCCGAGCCACCTTGTCGCTTCTTTGTTAAACTGAATGACCCTGTTTCCTACCTTGATTCTGGATGTCAGTTTCGGCCGAAGGTACTTCTTATGTCCCCGCCTGCATGTGAACAGTGCTGCTTCCGTTTTAGCGGTGTTGAACAGGAGATCCCGTCTGCTGGCCCATTTGATGCTCTCTGCCGCGCAGGCTTCGAGCTTCCTAACAACCTGGTTCACGTCCTTCCCGGTTGCCACCCACCTGAGGTTATCCACGAAAGAGAGGCCTTCGACTCCTTGGACTCACTATTCCACCCACTCTATCATCCCAGCGGTATATATTACGAAGAGAATTGGTGACACAGGAGAGCCCTGCGGGACACCTGCTTCCACCGGATGGCTCTGCATTACATTCCGCTCGATCACCATCTGCACGTTCTTTCAGAGAGAAAACTTTCAGTCCATCGTATGAGGTCTCCATCTATCTGCTTGGACTTCATTGCATGAACCAGCCTCCTTCTTGCCACGCTCGGGAATGCTGCCTTTATGTCCATTAGGAGGACGCCCGCGATGTTCCCTTCTTTCCATGCTGTGTACACCCTGTCGACCATGATGGCTGCAGCGTCGATTGCTGACCGTCTCATTCTACTACCGAACTGGCCCTCGCTTAGTAGTTCTCTTCTTTCTGCCTCCTCGGATAACAGATCGGCAACTACTTTCTCAACCACTTTTCCCATGCAGCTGAGCAGGGAGATCGTGCGATAAGACTTGAGCTTCGTGTAGTCGTCTTTTCCTGGCTTTCCGATCACGACCCCGCTCGCACGCTTCCACACAGCTGGGAGCCGACCTGTCCGGAGGGCCGCCCTGGTTAATCCCACTATTCACGCTCTGTTCCACTTCCAGAGGAGGTGGATGGCCCCGAACGACAACTTGTCCGGGCCTGGGGCCTTCTTGACTGACTGTGAGAACAGCGCTCGTTCGACTGCTTCTTCAGTAACCCATTCGTGTACTGGTCCTGCAGGGGGTAGTTCGTAGTACTGATCGTCATCGTTTGGGGGAAAGGACTCCCGTCTGAGCATCTCCTCCTTTTCGGTCATAGAGCTTGCTTGCTTCCCCTCTCTATCAGTCAGGGCCTCCACAGTCGCCCCCGCTCGAGGGTTGACGAACTTTGCAGCCCTCCAAACCTCACCGCCCCTGAGGTTCTGTAAATAGTCGTTCCACATCTGGTTCTTAGACCGCAGAATCGACCTTTGCAGGTCTGCCTTCGCCCCGGCCGCTGCTTCTGACCTTCGTTCCCTTCTCTTTTCTCTCCCAAGTGCGCTGCTCTTCTCCTTAATCTCACCATTCCACCATCCCTTAGATCGGGCGCAAATCCTTATTTTCTTCGCCGTGGCATCCAGCACTTTGCTCAGTGCATCCTGGCACCATTCCGCCTCCCGCTCGACCTCATCCCCAGTTTAACCTTCGCCTAGGGGGGCTCTCTCCTTCTCGAGTTCTTTCCAAGCTTCCTCCGCCGGCTTCTCATCCTCCTCCAACATAGCAGCGAGATTCCACCCTATGACTTGTGTTCCACCCGTTTCTTCCTACTTCCCCACGTCCACCTCCCATTCTATCACCTCGTGGTCGGAGCCTGTGGCATGGCTCTCCTTTTCCAAAATCGACCATTTCGCAATTGGTTCATTGGCCAGGGTTAGGTCTATGACGGACCTGCCCTCACTGCCATTCCTCACCCAGTAGTGAGTTGGCCGGCCGTCATTCCCGATCTCCAACTCATGCGCGTCTATGATCTCCTCCCAATACGTGGTGTCTCTCCGTTGTATGCATCTTGGGTCCCAGCGCTGACTGTGGGCGTTAAAGTCGCCTGCAAGCACCGTGCTGCCTCCCTGCCGAATAATACTCTGCCAGTTTAACTTCCTCGCTGGTCTCTCCCCTGTCTGCACGTCCTTCTGGTCGTAAACATTTATGATCCTCATCATCTTCTCCCCTCTTCTTTTGACGTCCACCTCGATCGCATTGTTGTTTGCACCCCTGCTCGAGTCTGTCTGTTCGTCGGTTGCGAGGCCGCTCCCCTTGCGCACCGCCATCCAGACTCTCTTTCTCTTTCTAATTTTGTACCCCGGGTGGTTGATTCAGATTCCTCCTCTTTCATCCGGCGGCTCTTGCAGACATAACACATCTGCTCTCCGTTCGACTCCCGTCTCTAGCGCAGCCATGGTCCACACATATGACCTGACGCAGTTGTGCTGAATTGCTCTAATCATTGGAAGCTGCGGCTCCCATTTCGACCTCTACTGCGGTCTCAGCCATGATCACGTCCCTCTCTTCCTCCACCCCCTCCTTCTCCCCGGGTCTTTCCAGCTCCACGACCGGGGGCTCCCCTTCTTGGCCTCCGGTGTCCGTCGTCTGCCTGGTGCCGAGTGCCACTGTGTTCGCCCCTGTGGCTCCTCCCATTCGATACTCGGCCGGTTGTCTTCCACTGTTTCGGGCTGCTTTGATAGCTTCGGTCTTCTTTGCACACCTTCCACTGAATGCGATATGGGTCCATTTGCAGTTCGGACATTTCTCTTGGGTGTGACTGCAGAGTGCACCTTTCTGCGATGTGCATCCCACAACGTTGCACTGATGCTCGCTTGTTCGGTGCGGCCCTGGGCAGTAGCCGCATCTAGGTTGACTACCACCGCACTTGCTCTCGATATGGCCCCACCCGCTGCACAGCTCACACATGCTATCCGGGCCCGCGATCGTGTACGGTTCGACCTTGTACCTTACCCCGGTAGTGATGACCCATTTCTCAACTAGTCTCTTGGCTACTTTCGTCCCCTTCACAATAAAGACCACCGATGATGCCTTTATCTCTCCATTTTGATGTCTCTCCCTGATTGAGGAAGGGTTAGATAGCCATCTCACTTGTGCAGGGACCGTAACTCCTTCGTTCTCCGCCTGGATTTCTTCTCTCATCTTTTGTAGGCCTTCGGTGCCTCTGCCCATGTATCTCACAAGCGGAACAGCGTGCATCTTCAGTCTCTTCCACGACTCATTACCCTCCACATCAATGATTCCTTTGTCGACCGATCTTGCTGCGTTAATGATGACATCTCGGTAAAGGAGCGCCATCTCCGCTGTGGCGTTCCGGTGCGTGATTGCAGTTATTGCACCCTTGGCATTTCTCCGTGCATTCATGATTCGGATGTGGGCCGGGGCTTGCTGCCGAAACAGTGCTTTGTTGATTGTGGATGCAACTTCCTCGTTCATCTTGTTTGGCAGGGGGACGCTCTCGTCTCTTCTTAGGATCAGATGCCTGTCAGCCATGCTCGAGCCATTCGTCGAGGCCGGGCCTGGGCCTGGCCTGCTTGTGGTCGCTGCTGCCTCAGCCGTGCCGGTCTTTGCAATCACGGCTTTTTGCTGGTTGTGCAGTGGGACTGTCTCCCACTGTCTAGTCGGTGTTGGTTTTGTTGTCAGTGCCAGTGCTGGGGTTGGGGTCGGGGTCGGAGTCGGGGGCGAGGCCGAGGTTAGGGTCAGCATCGTCGGCTTCGTCGGCTGCTGCTGCGGTTGCAGTTTGGCTTGCCGCTGCTTCGGTACTTGGTCTTGTTGCGCAATCGTGTCTGCATCTGCGTGTTTCGAGGCCTCCAGTCCGTCGTCGGCCTTTAGTTTCCATTGGCCTGGTGCTGTCTCCGTGTAATGGCAGTGCCAGGTGCACGGCCGGGTAAGCGCCCTTCATATATAATCACCTCGCGAAGTGCTTTTGGCACGGTAGCGATGATCTTACTTCATACCGAATATACTACTTTATCACTGATTCCCGTTTGCAACCGTATCTACGCATATCCATCCATACGAGGATGTACGTCCTCACACTATAATCGCTCTTCAGTCACCAGATACGTTTCGCTCACGGGATTTCATGATTTCTTTGCTTTTTCGACGTGTCAGACCTACACCGAGAACTATCGTTAGATTGTCGATACAAGATAAGTAATCATCCAATTGAGTTGATTGACGGTAGTAGGGACGATTCCGAGATGATTCAGATGCCAATCAGTCCTGAGAGACGCGTCACCTGCCATGATAGGCACTCCTGAGAACTTGAAAGCTCTCTTCTCGACCTACAACAAGTACCATCACTAGAACGACGAATCAGAATAAGTATACCTGTCAATCGAGTCAATTGACTGCTGCAGAGACTATTCCGAGATGATTCGAAGAGTCGCATCACCGACCGCGATCGTTATACTTCACACACATACCCTCACGACCTATAATTGTCGAAGCTTGATAAGTACACCTAAATTAAGTTAATTGACGATGTCAGTGACAAATCAGAGATGATTCGGGGGTCAATCGATCCCGAGAGACGCGTCACCGGCCCTTATGGCCACTGCTGAGGAGGTCTCGAAACAAGTTTAACGAGATCCATCGCATACGAACGGATGATCGAGACGAATCGAACCTTCATCAACGTCACTACTCGGAACGCATACAGAGTCATCGCTAGGGTGGTGATTCGAGATAAGTATTCCGTCTATTGGAGTTGATTGACGTGAGCAGAGCCAATTCCCAGACGATTCGGATGTCAATCTACCCTGATACACTATTGACCGGCCTGATGGCCACCCCCGAGAAGTCCTTGAAATACGTTCGACGAAAGCATTCGCATACGAACGGACGATCGAAACTAGTCAGAATGCCATCGATGGCAACCTATCGAGCAGCTCGAAGCACTAGCGAAACCTTTATTGACGTCCACTATACACGTCGATTCATCGTCACCGGCGATAAACGCGTTTGATCAAGCGCACTTGACGATTACCTTCTTACGATCTGAAGCGCACTTGACGATTGCCTTCCTCCGATCTGAGCGGAAGCTCCGAAGCGCACCTACGACGTGTTACCATCCACGAACGAAGCTGCAAGCTCACTTACGGAGCGTCAGCATTGCACACACGAAGTGCACTTACGGAGAATGATTACACGAGCACGGAAGTTCACTTACAGAGAAAGACTACCGATGGGCAGAGTTCAAGACTCTCATAGTGGAGCTGCAATCATGAAACAGCTCTGAGTGGGAAGTTCAACCCCGAATGTTCTAAAGTGTCAAGCAGATCAAGCCGATACCCACTGTGCGATTTTACGAGACCGATGAGCAAGAACGAAACGCGAACAATATCACACCTCAAGTCATCGTATCCCCTAGCGGTAATGGATGCACATCAATGTCGTCGTATCCCCCAGCGGGAATGGATGCATCCTCTCCTCCATATCCGTGATCAGGATTGGGCAAATGGTTATCCTTTTGTATATAGGAGAGATAGCCCTTCGGTTGACGAACCGGAGGTGCTGGTCGTGCCTATGGCATATGACCTGGTTCAAGGCTTGCCTTGCTTCAAGGCTAGGAACCTTGAGGTCGACTGGCAAGTCCAGTCGACTTCTAGCCCTGCGGACCCCTAGCGGAGAAAACAGGTTAAAGACCGCGGACTCAAATGAGCGCGTGGGACCGGCCGCCACCCAGGTGACATCGGAGGGTGGGGTTCCAGACATACATCTGCTTGGAGCCACCGCATTCGAGGATCTCATAGCTAGCGACGAGGTTCTCGAGGCATTCGTCATACGCATTGGCGATTGCACAGGATTGCGGGGAGCTTCCATGGAAGGCATCACCACCAACGGTGAGAAAGCACCTGGAGCTGGATGAGCGAGCAGGAGTAGTGGCGGTAGTTGCGGCAGAAGAGTTACTTTGCTGGTACTTGAATGACTGCTACCGGCTCGCCGAGTCAAGAAGGGAGTTCGCCGGCTGCGGTACCTTGGTTCCATCGTGGATGGCCGTTAGACCCGTGGCTCCTGGTTTCCGCAACACTTCCGCTCCCATTCCTCATATGAGCACAAAGCTAACGAGTACAGATGGAGCTTCGGCGCCTGAAATAGGTGCCTACAGACAACGGCGGCCATGCCATAGCCCCGCCAAGTATCAAGAATGCGTGAAGGTCTTTAGTCAAGGCAGAGACGCTGCCACCGCACCGGTCAATTGACCATGCGATCGACCCCGGGTACAAGCTGCCATATGGGCGTATCTATTACCTGTCGGAGGTTGAGTCAAGAACTCTAAAGGCCTACATCGAGACAAACCTGGCCAATGGTTTTATCCAGCGGCCATCATCACCGGCGCCAATATTTTTGTAAAGAAGAAGGACGGCGGCTTGAAACTCAGAAGTTGACTACCGAGCTCTCAACGCGAGCACAATCAAGAATCGGTACCCCTTTCCATTGATCACGGAGATGCTTGACCATTTGGCAGCAATGACAACCGGCTGCTTGACGGATGGCACTTAACGAGCCACGGGAGAGCCGCGGAATGCAGATTCTCGAATGCAGGGTTCAATCGTGTGAGAAGGATAACAAGTCTTCTTGCCGATGTGGCGATACAAGGTTACGTTTCAAGTCTATCCTTTCTTTAAGAAACACTTACTTTATAAGAGATTCTGCGAGACTTGCAATCGATGCAGATACAGAAGCACGAAGCCCCAATGGCAATCGGAACCGTCATATCAACGAGAAAAACGATAAGAGAATTGACATGAGAATCGACACCGCATTTAGTCGTCGATGGACCACCGACCTCAAAAAAGGGGAATGACCGTTCCTCAATCCGAGAAACCGCTACTATGACGAAATCTGCACCAGAAGTGCTGGGACGATAGCCCATCATCATGCAGACTCAATGAGATCTTATCGGCGTACGACTTCACTATCGAGCACCTGAAATGCACAAACAAAACCCTGCCGACGGCCCGATTATGAGATCGGCTACGAGAAGCCTGTCGGATGGCTCTTGGCGACCCTGACATTGAACCCTACGATGACCTCCTTCCAAAAGGCGATTAAGAAGGCCCAGGCTACTGATCCATTGGCGGTCGACGTCTCGGGTAAGCTAGTCGATAACCCAATGGCCACAGCCGAAGCCACAACCCAATGGCCACAGCCGAAACCACAGCCGAAGCCGAAGCCGAAACCGAAGACGAGAATGAATGGAGCGTCGTCGCTGGAGCTCTGTCCTACGAGGGGAGAATATATGTTCCCGCGGACGATGCTCTCCGCAGTAAAGTGATAAGCATCTTTCTTGACAACCCTGAGCCGGTCACTTTGGAGCTCTTAAAACTGCTGAGTTAGTCTCTAGGGATTTCTATTGGCATCCGATGAACACGTATATAAGGAAGTACATCAGCGGCTGCGAATCGCCGGAAGCACCACCGAACGCATCAAATGCACAATCGGCTGTAATCCTTAATGGACGTATGAGAAGGCTACCGCGTTGGAGCTTCAGAGCCGAGAGCGCGAACGCACCTAATTACATGGTAACTATGACCTTGTATGAGGAATGCTTACGAATTAGATATATCAACGAACGAATATGCTCTGCAATCGGCCTTAACTAAACGAAGCCACGACGATAATCAAATGACGTCGCCACAGGGAGTGGTGATTAACCGTATCTGGCTAGATTTTAGGGTGTGACCCCTACAGCTAGGCTCGAAAGGGCATGGCGTGTGAAAACCCACTACTTTCGTGGATTCGGAAGTCGAAGACATGGAAATCGGAGAATGGCTGCCTTGATGCACCAGAGCGGAAGCATACTTGGTTACTTGCAGTATGACAACGGAAAGTAGAATCCAGATGACCGATATACGAGTCAACTTGGACCCAATCGGTGAGACGCTATGATCAATGCTGAGAGCGGAGGCCATCACCGATAAGGTCTACCGTGTGCTTGAATATACGAAAGCACAGACATGGAATTGGAGAAATCATACGAATCCGAGGGCTCTCAAGAGCAACAGCTATGACCAAGATAAGTACATCATGCAATTATGCTAGTTGACTGCTGCAGCGATGCGATTCCGGCCGCGATGGCCTTGCACGTTCACGAACGAGTTCAACGAAGGAAATCATATATGAACGATTGATCGATTAGGCGAAAGTCGAGTGACGACTTCGTCCGGCATATCACCTGTCAACTACGATATATCGATGCCGAATGACGCCCACAAGTCGGCCAATGGCATTTACCGATTCGAGTACCACCGAGCTATACTATGGGAATCAATTATTTGGATTCGGAGATGGACTGGAGGTTACAGGGGTCAATTGGACGTTTCTTTCTTCTTGTGTTCTCCTTCTCTTCTCTTCGTATTGGATCTCGGCCCGGTACAAATGGCGTCGGCACGGGTTTTACCACCTACCACTGGAGGTGGACTTTCCCCGTGCGCCGGATCCACCGAAAGG
>MU122203.1:188058-200767 GCA_014904905.1 Wilcoxina mikolae CBS 423.85 | reverse complement strand
TCCTCGTTTGCAACCGTATCTACCTTATACTCTTATACGAGGCCGTACTCGGACGTACGCCCTTACACCACCTCACGTGCCTGCTGTCTGATCGTTCTCTCCATTCGGCTTCTCCAGTCCCCCGGCGCGCTCGATGCCTCTGGAGTCTCACTTCTCAGTCGTTTCCCATTCTCGTTTCGCATTGGAGGCTCACTTGGGGTCGTTCCTTCCATGATGACGCGTGCCTCTCCCGACGCGTCGCCTACCACGTCCTTCGTCTGTCCTACCTCTCCCATCTTCATATCTCTATCGTCCTCGGTCGCTACCTTCTCGATTGTACCTCCAGCAGGGATCGCCATCTTTGCTGGGTCTTCGGTCGTCGCGTTGTGTCCGTCGCGTGTGCGCTCTGCTGCTGTAAGTGTCCAACCTCCTCTGGTGGTCCATAGGTGCTGGGAGTGCCGCTCCGGGGTCAATTCAATGCTAACAGTCGATTGCCGGTGTCCGCTTGTCGATTACTGTCGTGGTTGTTGACTTATTTCGCCGTTTCTGTTTTCGCCAAGACCTTTTACCTTAGTACCGACCAATCTGTTTTTGTCTTTATGGATACAGAATGATCGGTATACAGTAAGAGACATTATCATTATTAGTTCTGGACTTAGCGTACGTTACCCTTTTCCAACATATTGATCACCCGTGCCCAAATTGCAAACCTTCAGGACGGCATGGCAAGAAATTCGTAGACCGCCGTATGCCAAGGACGAGTGACCTTTGGGCTCTCGTGTACCATTGACAAGATCTTCTAAAAGATGCAAAACACCTGGTAACACTTTCTGGTCAAGAGTGAGATCCAATGGCTGTCCACCGACTCAAGTACGTTCTCGAGTAATATTAGATGCGAGTGTGCATAATGGTTTCTTGCACTCAGCCACTGGCACCGCGCTTCTGATTACAATCAAGTCCAGGTAACTGCGCTTTGGCGGGAAACCTTATGCATATTGACGGATTTAGTAGGTCGTCTGGTTGACATCTAGATCCGCCTCACGATGATCTCCCAGATGTTGGTAATGGAGCCAGCGGCCCCGTTCTATAAGCTCGCATACTGTACTATCCTCTTATACCTCTACTAAACGGGAACAACAGCAAGCAACACAACCTCATGTTGTGACCACGGAGTCCATTTACGTATATACCACCTACATGGTGTGCGTACAAATTAATTGCCACCGGCACCCGACACATACAGATAAAAATACATCGCTTGCAAATATCTTACCAACAGAACATAGACGCTAAACGCGTCGAGGTAAGCATGAAGAAATCAAGCTTCGCCTAGTCGTATCCACAAAAACCCCCACGAAGATGCCCCTAACACCAGCCGCATACCAATTAGATTCAACTTAGACTGGCACATACTCTACAGACATTGCGCCACCCAGATGACTCTTGTTTTGAATATCAGTCTATACTTAGGACCTTTCTGTCCGAATAAGACTGGCTTCTACATTATGTAGCTGTAGGTCCTTGAATAAAAGTTTTCCAGCCTCACGTTTTGCATTCTCTCTAGCGGACTAGCAAGCTTAGTGGTTGTGATTGGGGTTTAATCATGATGAGTAGAGTCTGCCTCAGAGAATCTTTAGTTTGCACTAATGATCTAATCTTGAACGTATCCACCAATCCCCGGAGCGTTCCTTTTTCACGGTGTGGACAAAAAAATGAACTCCTATCTCGTCCTCGTGATGATGAGTGAAGCTACTGAGCGTTGCTTCTTTAGCTCTACAGCAGCTGTGCATACATGACGAGAGTTAGTTAGCAACTTACGCTGTAGGCAAAGTTTGCCTCAACCAGCGGGCGCCGTTTTATTGCCACGGCCACGGATTCTGTAGCAGATATGCGAGCTCGATAGGGCTCCTGTGGTAGGACATGTGTGCCCATGCGGTGGTTACAGATTGGTAGCACAGGCCGTTATACGTTACTTCAAACGTCTTAATTGTAAAGTATAACACTGTACGTACAGACACATTACCCTGGAAGACGATTGCTCACGCTCGAATTAGTGAAGGCGAGTCAAGTCCCCTATTAACTGGATTTGCGGCCTCGCCGAAGAAGGTTGTGGGTATCCAGCGATAGGTAGCACAAACGCTGTCTGATTTGTAGCACAGGCAGTTTAAATTGATGTGTCACGCTGTATGCAGTGTGGAGCGTGACACAACACGTTTGCTGGTTGTACTCTGCTTGGCATGCACATGCTGTCCAAGTCTCCACTCTTCAGCCGCATTTCAGGGCTGAAGGCTGGTTTGTTGGTCAAGGCGGAGTTCAACAGAGGAAGCGAGAGCCGTGTAACAGCAGTGTTTGTGGCACCTTAAAAAAAATACGTGATTCAAATGCATATATTCCAGCTCGAATCCAGCCCGAAAATTCAGACAGAAGAGACCTCGACTTTCCCGGGTTTCTTCGGCCATCACCTACAAACCTTTCGCACTTCATTACCATGGCTCCTCGTGGTGGACGCGGCGGCGGCGGCGGCGGCAGTCGTGGAGGCGGATCCTCCGCTTACTACAATACTGCGATCACCTTTATCTACGGTCATAGCTATTCCAGCCTCTACTCAGATGCTGAAGTTCTCGGTCTCCTCGTCGTTTCAATCATCTGGACTGTCGCATTCGGCATAATGCTCATTCGGATGATACGTCTCCTCAGGAAGCAAGTGGGGAATCGATTGCTGAAAACTGCAATCTCGATGGCACTCATCAGTTCAATCCTTTACAGCGTTCGTTACGGACTCCTTAGCGCCAAGATAACCGTCATGTCCAGCTACCGCTTCGAATCCTCCGTTCAGACACTGTTGCATAAAGTCTATGAGCCATTGATTTTCCTGGTTGTGTATCGTTTCCTGGAGCAACAACACAGATTCATCTCTGCAAATAAACCCCGAGGCGCCAACGCTGCGAATTTCCAACGGTACCTTATCTGGATCTGGCTTTTTGTGTATGGCTGTCTCTGTGCCGCCTACATCATCCATGACTTCAGCATTTCCAACCAGGCACTCGGAAGGTATCGAACGGACGGACAGTGGCGGTATTCGGACCGCGATTTCGGCCTCACGTTCACCGCACTGCAAGTTATGCAAATGAAAACCAGTGCTACTGGCGGCCCGCTAGATCCTGTTTACCTCCGCGATCATTCCTTCGACCTGTCTGCGCCGTTTATCCCCAGCAGACAGAGACAGATCAGTATCGGTGTCGCGACTGACTTTGTTGCGGTTGGTTTGGCGTTGTATTTGGTCCTTTATGCAACACTCCTGCTTCTACGCAAGGGCAGGTTCGCCAGTCATCGAAAGGCGTCCGTCGTAGCGTTCGTCGCCACATGCGGTCTCCTTCTTTTCACGATTCTGAACCTCATCGTCTCCACCAGTTATGTCTTATGGAATTGGAACATAGTCATGGACAACAACCGCTGGTTGGAATGGTTCGGCAGTGAACCCGCAAGCAGTTACTTGAAGACCAATAGCCCGGCTCAAACTTGGCTACGGGGATATCGGGTCACGGTGGCTTGGTTTCCGGTGATCGAGGCAGTGGTGGGGAGCCTAGGGAAGGTGATGACTTGTGCCGCGATGGTTTGGGCTACAGGTTGGAAGGATGATTGTGAGAGCGTTGTGGAGGATGGAGCGGGGAAGGGAGAGCAGATGGCTTATGTGCACTAGTAGCTAATGGATCTGTGTCAAAATTGTACTGGGCTGTATCGGGCTGTTACTGTTCTTGAGCATGTAGCTAAACTCTGTGATTCATCAAATCTCACGTCGCTTTCAATTTTAAAGTGTGGCAATCTTATTTGCTTGGGGGAGTATACCTAAAACCGGCACCGACTGATGAGGAAAACTGTGGGGATGTCTCTACTCGACATTGCTCTCTACCGAGAAGGGCCTACTTTAGGTCCTCCTTTCAGATGTACTAGTACTTCTAAGCTTTTCATCTGTGTACTAGTACATGTGACACGGCAATCACCGCAGCCAATTCCAACTCACTCACCTCCACTAATCCTGACTGTTGTGTAGAGTACAACTAAAAAATCCCATGTCCCACCACCGCTGATTCGCAATGAAAATATTTCGACATATCACCGAGGTGCGAATCTAAATTAAAAGCCTTGTGGCTTGCAGCCTGCATGCAGCCGACCTGATTCACTGCAGACAGCTCGCCTGCCTGCGCGCTCCAAGTACAACGAAAACCACCGCCCCTACATCGATACCTGCAGCCACCACAATCGTCTCACACACGACAACTTCAGCAAAGTTTATCTCATATCTCAGATCATCATCATGGAATCCGTTGAACTCTACCACGTCGGTGGTGTTGCGCGTATCTCCGATCGGTAAGCACCTCCCCCCGGTTCACTTGTGTCAACCGAGATCTCATTCACGGACAGGCAAAAAGATGGGCATTATTACGATGACTGCGAGGCGTACCGGATTTCACTAGAAATGGATTCAAAAAGACTTTTCTCAGACGACCAAGTACATGTTGAGATGCTCTTTAAAAGGCAGAATAGATGGTTTGTTATCTTGTGATTTAGTTTAGTCTTCGAGTGTTTATCCATAACCTACCCTAGCTAGTGGGATCTTCCAGCATAGAGTCAATCCTAGCTTCTTTCCAAAGTCCCAAACTTCCGTCCAAAGATTTTGTGTCACCTCCGATGTTTTCCGAAAGATCCTCGACTTCCACAATGTATTTGCTCCTTTCCTAGACAATGTCCAAGCATTCGGTCGGAACGTCCAGGACCTGGATCTAAGCTTCGGATGCTATCAACGGCGCCTATACGAGAATCCGGAGAGTGGAAACCTGCAGGAGGAGTGTTGCAATAATGAGGGGAGAACCGTGTGTGTAGATTAAGATACTAAGTGTAAAGAGAGAAAGAAGGAGAAAGACTCCAGATATATAGTACAGGAGAGCAGTGTGCCTTATGCCCAACCATCAGCCGGCTTACAGTCAGCTACGTCATCGGTCAGATCTATTTATGCAACAAGGAGAAAGCGATCTATAAAATCCAAATCGATTGTGATCTCACTTTTGCAGACACTCGAGATCTCCAGCGACTTCGACGGGTACTTTTGAAAACGCTACATGCGTTAAAGGGGACTCTGGTGGTTGCTTCCGGATGCAAGAAGCATTATGAAGATCTCAGAAGTTGCAGGTCAAAGGGATTTGTGTGTCGAGCGTCATTGTTATTGAGATGTTGGCTGCAAGGATTCAAGGACATATCGACACAGTAGGACGATATTTAGAGCAGGTTGATGGTCTATCGCGAATCGTAAGTCTCGCTGGACAAGAGACATATACCTATTTACCATAGGAACATTGTGGACTCCTGTGTTAGATCTACGAAACACTTGCCTATCGGAACAGTGAGACTGAAACAGATTGCCTTCGATACGAATGAAGAGAACCACGCTGCTCAAAACGATGCCCATTCCATGAAGGTCTTGACGTTCATTGCAATGCTCTACCTACCGGCATCTCTTGTTGCGGTATCCATCTCCCGTCCGCCGAAACACTTCGCCGCTGATAATTACAGACTATCTTCAGCTCGAACCTCATCCAAACTGTTGCCACTGGTGAGGGGAATGCTGGAATTCGCTATATGGTTACGACGCAGTTCTGGATATTCCCAGTTCTCACCATATCGTTGATGGTATTGACGTTAGTATCGGTTTTGCTCTGGAAGGCGCGGACTGAGATGAAACTGAAGCAGTTGAATGGAGGGATCATACGCATAGTGTAGAAGAGAGGTTTATATAGCACAATAGCTATAGTATTTCACAAGATCTTCTTCAAATGAATGGCTAACTTAGGGAAATCTGTAAAAAAAGAGCCAGATAAAATGACATAAAATGACTGGCCTTCGGAAACTTTAAGGCGAACCGCTGAGTTACACAGTCTTGACAACGGGCTTGCACCTTCTGTTTTGTACTCTGCTTGGTACAGGCATCTGTGGGGCACTGCTACTCTAAAGACCTTTTCATCATGCATGGAACGGTACTCTAGAGTCTAGATCGTTGCATGGCACAGGCAACCATTTGTGGCAGTGCAAGATTAAGTAGAGTATATAACTGATCGGCGCATGCGCGCGATCGACTCACCTCCCATACACATGTACAGCACATCTCCACCGAAGCGATCAATATTGCAATCCATGGCGTTCACATCATCGTTTTTTGAAGATCCGCGGCTGCCACATCCACTACCGATGAGCTGGATTCTTGCCTTTTTGGATAACAGATGGCTCCAGATAACCCTTCGGCTCTGCATCGCAAACCCCTATGTATATTACAACGTTAGGTTTAATATTTACATCTGACGTTTCTCGTTCTTTGTCATACGCATATTGTGCGCCAAATTTACAAACGAACCTACCATACGCACTCGTGAATTCGTACTGGAACCTTTTGATGTTAGTATCAGTTAACAAGTTCCACCAGTGAATGTTTCTAACTAGGAAAATAGTTCATCCGCACAAGACTCCGAAACGATCAACTTTTTGTGAACTCTTGCACATTCCTGGGATGGATATTCTATTACGTTGCTCCTGGATCGTGAAACCTCATCCGAAACTACAGCGAAGCCTGGAGTCAGCATGGCACTCGATCTGTATACATATTTCTCGAGGATCAAAAAGCAAAAATGACAATTCCGGACAACGCAGACGACAAAGAAATTTTCCGGCATCTCAGTGTCTACTACGCGCTCTTTAACGGATTCAAGGGGGTCATAGGTTTCATGTCCATGAAGAAATTGAAAAGGATTGACGTGGTGGAGGTATTGTCAACATCCCGCCCTTACTGTGGATTCTGACAGGCCTTGGCAAGATTAAAAAGAACCCCATCTCACTCGGAAAACGAAAATATTCTCTCGACCTCGGCCGCTCGGGAGACAGCCTTGTGGACCACTTCTACCATCGCGGCGATGTGAAAAACCGCCAAGTGACAGTAAACCATCTGCAAGGCCTAGGCGATGACGAGGGCCTAGAGTTTATTCGTGGGTGGGATCAACAACTCGCATCATTTATGGTCATCTTATTGTTCGCGGCTTCTATGACTTTCATCGTCGTCTGGGTTAGTGTGTTTGTGCATATTAAAGGACACGACGTGCAGGCAACGGTGGGGACGGCGTTTACTGGATGTGGCTATATTGTTACTGCTGGTATGTGTAGCCTTATGGGATAGCAAGAACAGAGATTTAACTGACGAGGATTTAACAGGAGCTGTATTTTTGGTGCTGGTGGGATTCTTGGATACGAAGTCTTCTCATGGGGAAGCGTGACAAGACACCCAACCACCGCTTAATTTTGCCAAGCCCCCTTTTATCCAATCAGTTTGATTATTTTCAGAATTCTTAGGCTTCGGAATTCAACTATTCTTCGCAGAATAGTCCCTAGAAGTCCCCAAAACTGTCCCTCTTCGGCACTCCAAAGACCGGAGAACCATCCAAAAACACCAGCATCAGGTCTCTTGCTCAGAGACTTGCATCTGCCATTCCCAACACTCAGACGACAGGACTCAGATCTTCTGTCGACCTCACCAACACTGCAATCACTGACTCTCCTGCTCCGGAGATGTCACTCACCTCCTCCATGGACTACGGCTCCTTTCCTTCTGGAGTTGTCACTCAGCAAACCCCCGGTACCGCCTCACTCCCAGTCTCCTGGAGCCCGAGCATTCAGGAGATCGCCTCACCCACCCACAATGACGATATTGAAACCATGGACGAAGACCATGCGGACGACCACGATGACCATGACACCATGACGGGGATTGGTGCCAACGACAATTACCAAGAAGTGCGCTTGACCATCTCATCACCGCTCTCTTCGGTAGCAAGCACGCCAAAACAGAGACCAGCCGACATGTTTAACAGGCCAGGCAGCAGTATCGTCAAGAGGCGTTACGAAAATGTGGTGGGATTCCCACAGACCCTGAGAGCTCAGGAGCCTGAGGGATTTTCACACAGTGAGGTACTTTCTGACCAATCGGAAATGGAAACCTCAGATGAGAACACACAATCGCCGTCGGAGTCAGCGCACAGAAGGTGCAATACGAGGACAAAGACAACGAATGCAGCATGCTTGCTGTACACGCCCCGCAAGTAGTAGATCCCATTCGTTATGGGAGAAGCCGGCAAGTCAGTTAACACACAGGAGAAGCTGATGAAAGTGGTCGGAGAAAATTGCGCAAGGATCGAATCCCTGCAAATGAATTTTGATGAGTTTAGAAACACGGTGTGGCTGAGTTACGCCGCCGTTTTCAACGAATCAACAAGCGCCACCAGCCAACGTCTGAACGCACTTCAGGATACGGTAAACGTCATCGCGATGGCATGCGCAAACACGGAAAGCATCGTCCAACGCATGAGGAAACAACCGATCGGCGAGGCTGCCATGACAAGGCTAGTTGATAGGCTGTTTGAGATATTCGAAAAAAGATATGCTGAGGAGAAGGAAAGGGATGACAAAGTGATTCAGCAAAAAGAAATTTGGGGAAAGCCCAGGGTGACGGCTCAGGAGGTCCAGGAGATGAGGGAGGTCCAACCGGATGAGTTTAGACATGTGGAAGAAGATGTTCCCAAGGAGATGGACGTACAGAGGTCACTTTTGGAGGAATCAATTCACATACCGACCATCGCACCAGGGGGGACCCTTCCGGCCAGGAGCATGGTACCTGCAGTTCCAACTTTTCCGGTTCTTCCAGTCCAGGCGGTTCAGCTTCATGGAAAGAAAGCACCAACCCCGGTAGCAAGGCCCAACAACAACACCACTCCGGTAGTCAAAAAGACAGTTGGCAAGATTGGAAAAACCTCAGCGGTGGCTCCTCTTCAACTGAAGGCGATGAGAGAAGCGGAAAAAGAGAATCCAAGGAAGACAACGTATGCAGAGAAGGTGGCAATGTCGGCCAAGGGCCAAAACAAAAATTCAGCGACAAAGGACAAGGATGGCTTTCAGCAAGTTGTCAGGGGAAAGAAGGAGACCAAGACGGAGGATGGCCTCACCACAATCCCCGAAAACAAAAACACGTTGGAAAACAGGAGAATCATCTTCAAGAGAAATAATGGCCTCCCGGTTTCCGAAAAGAAGGATGTTGAGATTGTGTCGCAGATCAACATTGTACTCACCAAGGCCGGCGTCCCCTTTCACATCAGGGTCACCGGAATTTCTACAAACGTTCGGTGAACCATCACCATGATTGCCACCCCCAAAGCCTCCTCCGACATGATCCTCAGGTTTAAGGACATCATCGTTGTGGCGGCCAGGAGAATTGACCCAGAAATCATCAACGTCGAGAAGAATGAAACTTGGGAGAAGGTCAAGATGCACAGACTCAACTTCGAGCAATACGCAACAAAGAAGATGGGAGGCCTGGAGAAACTCAGACAGGAGATTCAGGCAGAGAATAAGGGAGTAGTTATCCCTCTTGCAATTAACTCGTTAGGAAAACCAGCAGATATCAAGAAGGAAAAGAAGTCAGAGAAGCAAGCGTCATATGTGGTCTTCATGATCAAGGGAAAGAAGGAGGTACAGTGGTGCCTTAACAAAGGATTAAGAGCTGCAGGTATCTGGCACCAAGTGGAAAGATATGTTAGGGCTGAACCAGATTCCTTTTGCAAGAAGTGCTGCAGGTGGGGACACTTGGAGTCTAAATGTGGAACACTTGGGATGGGTAGGTGCATGCTGTGTGTGGGAAATCACCTCACCAAGGTTCACAAGTGCAATGTCGTCGGATGCAAGGCCAAGACAGGACAGAACTGCAATCACAACGCCCACAGGTACACAAACTGCAAAGGAGAACACATGGCCAAGGGTGGGCTGTGTTTTAAGAAACAAGCTGCGATGGAAGAAGCAAAGAGAGAGAGAACAACCTGGGGGGATAGAGTTAGAGAAGGAAGGAATCAACTCAAATCCCAACATGTTACGGTTGGACAAGAAGACAAGGCCCCATCAACCAAGAAGGCGGAAAAGAAAGTGGGCGACGTCATCCCCCACAACGATCAAGGCAAGGGAAATGAGGTACACTTCGAAATCCAATACACAACGGAGGTTCAGGTTGCAGCAACGCAACAAGAACCGGAAAGCATCCCAGAAACCCAATGAAGATACTGCAAGCGAATTGCAGGAGGTCGAGGGAGGCGACATTTTTAGTGTTGGAAAAGGGGGTGGAAAGTGGGGCTGATTTGGTGGTAATGCAAGAGGCGTATCAAGGAAGAGGAAAACTCCAGTTCAGTCATCCAGGCTTTAGGCTTATTCGGGAAAGAGAACGATGGCGGTAGTGAGGATAGACACCAAGCTGCAAATAGACAAGTTGGGAGATCTCGGAGGATGTAAAGGGCGTATGTCCGTGTACGGCGTCGTATAAGTGTAGATACGGTTGCCAACGAGAATTCGAGAATGAGGTAGATTCAATTGGTAAGGTTATCGATGGTGTGCAAGAGCACTCGCACGATCTGACTATATACTGGGCGGATGGGCGGTTACCCTGCCATAGGCCGGCCGCCATTACATCATCCCCCTCTTTATCTGCAGACCTCCTGGGCTGCATACCCGTACATGAAGAGAAGAAAGAATCCAAGCTCGTACGCCCTCATACGGCCTTGTAAATCCCGCTGCCGATCGGTACCGCTCGAGGGTGACCTTTCGGTGGATCCGGTGCACGGTGAAAGTCCACCTCCAGTAGTAGGTGGTAAAACCCGTGCCTACGCCATTTGTACCGGGCCGAGATCCAATAAGAAGAGAAGAGAAGGAAATGTCCAATTGACCCCTGTAACCTCCATATCTCCATTTCTCCATATCTCCAAAGTAGCTCGGCAGCACCAAGCTCCATGTCCATATCCAAGCCCATGCGTCTGTAGCTTCCGTAGTGCAGGCTCGGTGGTGCTCGTATCGGTAAACGTCATTGGCTCTCGTCATTGATCCGACGCGTATGTGGTTCGTCAATTATCTAACTCGTGAGCATCCAAGAGAGGATCGAACTTACAATGTAATCAATCAAGTGCGATTAGCTCGCGCAAAGCATGTGCCCTTCGTGTAATCATTCTCCATAAGTGAGCTTGCAGCTTCGTTCGTGGATGCTAACGCGTCGTAGGTGCGCTTCGGAGCTTCCGCTCAGTTCAGAGGAAGGCAATCATCAAGTGCACTTCAGATCGTAGGAAGGTAATCGTCATGTGCGCTTGAGAGCTTCCGCTCAAATCATAGGAAGGTAATCGTCAAGTGCGCTTCAGAGCTTCCGCTCAGATCGTAGGAATGTAATCGTCAAGTGCGCTTCGTAGCTTCCGATTCAGGTGCACTTCCGTGGAAATGATAAGGTACATGCACTTCCGTGCAAACGATAAGGTGCACTTCCGTGCAAACAATGATCGTGATCGCGTCCGCTTGAAATCCGGATCGTAGGTACAGTCATCACACCAACCGTCATCGACTACTCTTCGCTTCGTCCTTCGACTTTCGGTTGCCCTCCGACTTTTGCCCTTCGACCTTGCCGTCTTGACTTCACATTGGTCTTGACTTCACCTTGGTCTTGACTTCACCATCCTTCGACTCGGTCTTGACTTCACCTTGTCTTCCGGCTGCTTTCAGTCTTTCGGTCTTCGCCTTTGGGTCTTATTTCGTCTTCGGCTTCCTTACGTCTTGTCGACTTCGCGTTGAGCTCGATGCGACGCGTCAAGAAAAAGGGGTAATGAGACCCGTACGATATCTCGAGGGTAGATCGCATGTGTGATTTCTCGAAGTAATCTCGTGTATTCACGTGAATTCTCGATAGGTAGCGAGTAGTAACACGTCGAAAAGGGGTAATTCACGAAATCCCGTGAGCGAAACGTATCCAATTACTAAAGATCGATAACAGTGTAAAGGGCGTACGTCCGTGTACGGCCTCGTATAAGTGTAGATACGGTTGCCAACGAGGATTCGAGAATGAGGTATATTCAATTGGTAAGGTTATCGATGGTATGCAAGAGCACTCGCACGATCTGACTATATACTGGGCGGATGGGCGGTTACCCTGCCATTGGCCGGCCGCCATTACAGAGGACAACGAGACGTACAGGTCTTCGAAGCCTCAGACGACAAGGGGGGGAAAACACGAATCGTTAACGTATATGACCAGACCCCCCAAGAGAATGGAGAAAGGACGTCGGAAAGGCCAGCCAGAGGGGCCAACTGGAACGACATCCTTACAACAAGCAACATGGTTGTCTGTGGAGACTTTAATGCGCAAAGTCCGATGTGGGACGATGGGTGCACAAAGCAAATCAACGCGAGCTTTCTCGATGGACTCATCACAAGACACGACCTGGAAGTCATCAACGACGGAAAGCTACATACCTGGGTACCAGGGAAGGTCAAAATGTTCAGTCGATTATTGATGTCACCTTGTGCAGGGGACAGCAGCTAAGAGACGTAACAGCTAGAACAATGACTCAAGATGAGGAACACATCAACTTGGATCATGCGATGATCGATGTTAGGGGTTGTCCCTTAGCAGGTGCACGAGGTATGGAGGATATCCATGGCAATCTGCGGTTGGCCACCTGTCACTATGGATGGTCGACATCACACCCGCAGCTATCCTATCCTCTGAGCGACGAAGCTACGCATATCCAATACCGAGCCTGGACAAAGCAGAATGATTAACCTGCGCGAGGGCAGTGCACCTTCTCGATCGAACAGCGATAGTCACGACACTTAGCTGGCG
>MU122203.1:142163-178560 GCA_014904905.1 Wilcoxina mikolae CBS 423.85 | reverse complement strand
GCCTTCGAATATTGTCACTGGTTTTACACCGGTGAACTTCCTTCAGCCTATTACCTTACCTCGTCTGAGGACGAAGACGACGAAGAGTCTTTCTCTGAGATCTTGCACGACGAAGACGATTTTCAGGATACCTACGATTTCTGAAAAGTAGGCGGCCATACTTACGACGGTACTTCAGTCATAAGTATCCCCGTAACAATCGAAGTGGAGTGCAGCCTCGGCAAAAACAACAAAACGAGTCAGACAGTCACAGGATGGAACTTGGAGGCGATGCAAGAGGAGGACCTGAAGCGGGCGAAGGCCATGTGGAAGGAGTGGGGGGATGCAAGAGAAGTCCTGACCGATGAAAGCACGAAGGAAGAGCTTGAAGAGGAAGTGCTGGATGTGAGGGTTCAACTCACCAAGGTGCTAAATCAAATGGCCAACAAGACCAGGATCTGTGCAAGATCCAAAAGATGGTGGAACTCCGAGATTGCTAGGAAGAGAAAGATCTTGGGGGCCCAGAAAAGGATGACGAGAAATGGAAGATCCAACCAAGTGGCAGTGAACGCAGCAAGGAAAGATTTGAAGTCGACCATCAACAAAAGCAAGAAAGAGAGCAGGAACACGTTTGTCCAAAAGGCGGAAGGCGACAAGGTGTGGAAGGCGCTACGTTACACCAGGGAGCATGGTGAATTAACGGTTAAAGCACTGCGAAATCGATCTGGGGACTTAGTGACATACTGGAACGAAAAAGCGGAGCTTATAAAACAAGTAGTATTCTCCAGACCCCTTGCAGGGATACGACATGATGCAAAGGCGGAAGGGGGCAATACCTACACAACGGTAGACGAGGACGAGGTCACTGCGAAGGCTATATACGCACAGTCAACGAAGAATGCCCCTGGCCCAGACAGATTAACTTTTAAGGATATTGGAATGCTATGGGAGTACGATAGCGGAAGAATACACCAAATCGTCTGAACGTCAATACGAGTTGGCTACTATCTGAGGGAATGGAAGTCGGCCACTGGAGTTGTGATACCCAAACCGGGGATGCCAGTTTATCACCTACCAAAGTCTTGCCGGGTCATCACACTCCAAAATTGCTTGGGAAAGGTAGTGGAAAAAGTAGTTGCAGATAGGATATCAGAAGAATGCGAAAGAAGAGGAGTACTTCACGATGGCCAGTATGGGTGCAGAAAGAGAAGATCAGTGATCGACGTGGTTGGGGTGATGATGAGAAGAGCACAGAAGGCTTGGAAGAGAGGAAATATTGCAGCGGCGTTGCTGATGGACGTCAAGGGAGCCTTCCCGAGCGTGGCGAAGGGCAACCTGATCAAGACGATGGAAGACACGGGGTTTGAAGCAGATGTATGTCAGTGGGTGGAAAGCTTCATGTCGGACAGAGGGGCTATCATTAAGATGGATGGCCGAACGGCACAGGAGATGGAGGTCGAAACGGGTGTTCCCCAGGGCTCACCCGTCTCACCCATCCTCTGTATCATCAACATTTGGGACTTTTCAAAGAAGTGCAAATCCAGGTCCCGGAAACAACTATATTATCTTTCGTGGACGACATCGCATGGGTAGTGGAAGGAGAGACGGTGGAGAAATATGCGAGTCAGATGCGAAAGTGCACCAGACTAGCTACAAAATAGGCTGAGATGAATGTGGTCGAATTTGATATAGCCAAAACGGAAGCGGTATTGTTCTCACGAAAAAGGCATCACCAGGGAAGTCAGGTGAAACAGAAGATCCGAGTCGACGAGAACAACTCCATATCATTCAACACAGGACCAACGAGGTGGCTGGGGGTCTGGCTAGACAGGAAGTTATCCCTCATACAACACCACAACACGGTCATGGCAAAAGCAAAAGTGGTACAAGGAAGAGTCAGATCAATCACGGGAAGACTCGGACTCAAACCCGAAAACGCAAATAACGTCTATGTAGCCGCAGTCCAGTCGGTAGCCCTGTATGGAGCTGAACTCTGGTGGGATGGACAACACGGAAGAGAACATGAACTGTAAACGCTCATCAACAAATCAGCCAGAAGAATCACGGGCATGTTCAAATCCACCCCAATGGTCCCCCTCATCAAGGAGGCGGGACTAAGACTGGTGATATCGATCCTCAATAACAGATGGAGACGTTTCGCCAAACGACTGTTGGAGATGCCAGATGCAAGAGGACGAGCAGTGTTGATGGAAGGGGATGGAGATCTGGCAGTAAGATTAAGGCGCACGGTAGAAATCAGCGGAGTGGTCGAGGGCAACACCTTACACGATGCAGACATCAAAGCCGACTCCCAAGTGTTTATTCTGGACAAGAAACAAGCTCTGAAAACTGGGCATGCGATGAGTGAGGGCTTAATCTTTTGGACTAATGGATTGAGGTTGGACAACGAGAGAGTAGGTAGCGAGGTCGTCTGGAAAGAAGGGGAAGAGTGGAAGCAGGAACGACATTACCTAGGAAAGAAAAAAGAAGTTTGTGATGCGGAAGTATACGCCATTGGGAGGGCTGTTAGGAACGCATGCGAAATATCAGACACCAACAAAGTGGACAAGGTAACCGTCTTCTCAGATTCGGTTTCAGCTATCTGAAGAATCCAGCATGCCGCCCCCAGGTCATGACAGCTCATGGCAATACAAACTATACAATGCAAGAACAAACTCGCGGGAAGGGGTATCCGGGTAGAGTACTGGTGGGTGCCATCGTATGAGGGAGTTGAAGGCAATGAAAAAGCGGACAAGCAAGCAAAGTTAGCCACAGAGAACAGAGATGGCACGTTGAAGCTCATCAATAAGTACAAAGGATGGTCATTGGTGAAAGTACAGGGGAGAGTCACCGAAGCCAAGTGGACTGAAACAGAACAATGGTGGAAGGCGAAGCACAAGAGCAAAAAAGGATACAGACTGAACAAAAAGAGGAGGATGAGTGCACTGTTAGGTGGAACCAACAAAAGGATTGCGGGAAGGTGCTTTCAGCTGAAGACAGGTTACGCCCTGATCGGACCTCACCTAGAACGCATCGGAAAGAAAGATACTTCGGAATATTGGTGGTGTGGCCAACCGAAGCAAACAACGGACCACTTGTTTAAGTGGTGCAAAAGGTGGAAAGCGCAGCAGGATACTTTGTGGAAGGACTTGAGAAAGGAGGTGAAGTGGAAGGACAGATACAAAGTACCCATGTCACAGGTTTTCTCGGAGGAGAAAGCGGAAAAATCGGTCATCCAGTTTTTGCAGGATACCGATGTAGGCAAAGTTACTGAGGCGTAGGTGGGGACGGGGTGTCAGGGTAGAGGAGGGTGGAAACTTGTATTGCTGTTTGGTGCACTGGCGGAAATGGGGAAATGGAGACGGGGAGGGTACAGATTTGCTTTAAAGCGACTGGAGGGGACACCCGAGAGTTACATTAGAGAAGTACCGGGGAAGAGGATTAGTTAGTTGTCATGGCCACTACGTGGCCGAATACAATATGATTCAAACAAAACAAAAAATCAGGGGGAAGTGTATGACCAGTAGAGTCAGATGCGTGGATTAGGGTTACCCACCTCGTGGTACTCGATGTCTATACTACCATACTGAGAAATGAATGTCACTAGTCATCAGCTTCCGGAACGCAGCTTTTGTGTGTCATTTGTGGTTAGTTCTTTATGCAAGTGGTTCCGTCATTTGTCATCAGAACATTGTGTACGGTAACAGAATAGAGAGCCGGTCTGAATTCGATCGACCTCTACCTTAAGCGGTGACATTATATATTATTGCCCCACTTCTCTTCTCTATGGGACAATCAATTCTGCATTATCAGTCCCTTCACCAATTCCTCTTTAGTCTATACTGTACCGAAAATTACCGGTCGTATTTTCAAGTTTGTTTTGTTTTGTAATGGCGGCCGGGTAACTGTCCATCCGCTCAGTATATAATCAGCTCGTGCGAGTGCTCTTGCACGCCATCGATAACCTTACCTATTGAATCTACGTCATTCCCCAATCCTCGTTTACAACCGTATCTACTCTTATACTCTTATATGAGGCTGTACACGGACGTACGCCCTTACACTATTATCAATCTTTAGCAATTGGATATGTTTCGCTCACGGGATTTCGTGAATTACCCCTTTTCGACGCGTTATCTATCATCGAGAAGTCACACGAACACACGAGATTACTTCGAGAAATCACACACGCGATCTACCCTCGAGATATCCTATGGGTCGCATTACCCCTTTTCTTGACGCGTCGATACACGCGAACTCAACGCGAAGTCGAAAGACGGAAGGAAACCGAAGACGAAATAAGACCCAAAAACGCTATAAGGCCCAAAGACGAAGTAAGACGAGCATCTCGGTTCAGTGTTTTGAGAATCTTTATGGTCGCGATGCTGCTCAGGCGGCTTGGGCTACTGCTACTTTATGGTCCCGAGGCCGCTCAGGTGACTCGGGCTACCACCCGAACCGGCATTCATCTCCACCCCTTGATGGGCAGGTGGTGATGTCTGCGAAGGAGAGTCCAAGGTCGAAGGGCATGGTCGAAGGGCAAAAGTCAGAGGGCAACCGAAAGTCGAAGGACGAAGCGAAGAGTAGTCGATGAGCTACGATCCGGATTTCAAGTGGACGCGATCACGATCATCGTTTGCATGGATGTGTACATTATTATTTGCACGGAAGTGCACCTGAATCGGTATACGAAGCTCTGAAGCGCACTCGACGATCACCTTCCTACGATCTGAGCGGAAGCTCTGAAGCGTACTTGACGATTACCTCCCTACACTCTGAGCGGAAGCTCTGAAGCGCACTTGATGATTACCTTCCTACAATCTGAGCGGAAGCTCTGAAGCGCACCTACGAGTGTCAGCATTGCACAGACGAAGTGCACTTACGGAGAATGATTACACAAAGGGCACAAGCTTTGCACAAGCTTTCGCACTTGATTGATTACATTGTAAGTTCGATCTTCTCTTGGATGCTCACGTGTCAGGCCAATGACTTCTCTGCGATGCTGATACGTGTCCGATTGATGACGAGAGCCAATGACGTTTACCGATACGAGCACCACCGAGCCTGCACTACTGTAATGGCGGCCGGGTAACCGTCCATCTGCCCAGTTTATGGTCAGCTCGTGCGAGTGCTTTTGTACGCCATCGATAACCTTACCTATTGAATCTACCTCATTCTCGAATCCTTGTTTGCAACCGTATCTACTCTTATATGAGGCCGTACACGGACGTACGTCCTTACATTGTTATCAATCTTTAGTAATTGGATACGTTTCGCTCACGGGATTTCGTGAATTACCCCTTTTTCTTGTCGCGTCGATACACGCGCCAGACCATCGAGCTCAACGCGAAGTCGAATAGACTGAAAGGAAACCGAAGACGAAATAAGACCCAAAGACGCTATAAGGCCCAAAGACGAAGTAAGACGAGCATCTCGGTTCACTGTTTTGTGCATCTTTATAGTACCGAGGCCGCTCAAGCGACTCGGGCTACCTTCAGTGTTTTGAGTATCTTTATGGTGCTGAGGCCGCTCAGGCGACTCGGGCTACCACCCGAACCGGCATTCATCTCCACCCGGGCTGATGGGCAGGTGGTGTTGTCTGCGAAGGAGAGTCCAAGGTCGAAGGGCATGGTCAAAGGGCAAAAGTCGGAGGGCAACCTAATGTCGAAGGGCGAAGCGAAATTGATGACGGCTGATGGGATGACCGTACCTACGATCCGGATTTCAAGCGGGCGCGATCACGATCATCGTTTGCACGGAAGTGCACCTGAATCGGAATACGAAGTACACTTGACGATTATCTTCCTACGATCTGAAGCGCACTTGACGATTGCCTTCCTCCGAACTGAGCGGAAACTCTCAAGCGCACTTGACGATTATCTTTCTACGATCTGAGTGGAAGCTCTGAAGCGCACTTGACGATTACGTTCCTATGATCTGAGCGGAAGCTCCGAAGCGCACCTACGAGCGTCAGCATTGTACAGACGAAGTGCACCTATGCAGAATGATTATATGAATTGTTTGATTGGACATACGAAGTTACCGCGAGGCGGGCTTCCTAGGGCACAAGCTTTGCGAGAGCTAATCGCACTTGATTGATTACATTGTAAGTTCGATCTTCTCTTGGATGCTCATGAGTTACATAATCAGCGAATCACATACGATTGATACCTGACGAGAACTTCGAATCGGTCTAATGACTTCTGCCGCGATGCCGAGAGCCAATGACGTTTACCGATACGAGAACCACCGAGCCTGCACGACGAAAGCTACGGTATGCCGAGTGCTTGGATATGGAGATATGGAGATATGGAGGTTACAGGGGTCAATTGGACGTTTCCTTCTCTTCTCTTCTCTTCTTATTGGATCTCGACCCGGTACAAATGGCGATGGCACGGGTTTTACCACCTACTACTGGAGGTGGACTTTCCCCATGCGCCGGATCCGCCGAAAGGTCACCCTCGAGCGGTACCGATTGGTTGCGGGATTTACGAGGCCGTACGAGGGTGTATGAGCTTGGATTATTTCTTTTTCTCTTCATGTACGGGTATGCAGCCCAGGAGGTCTGCAGATAAAGAGGGGGATGATGTAATGGCGGCCGGGTAACCGTCCATCCGCCCAGTATATAGTCAGCTCGTGTGAGTGCTCTTGTACGCCATCGATAACCTTACCTATTGAATCTACCTCATTCTCGAATCCTCATTTGCAACCGTATCTACTCTTATATGAGGCCGTACACGGACGTACGTCCTCACAACTACAACAGCTACAGTATGCCGAGGGCTTGGATATGGAGAGATGGATTTGGAGGATACAGGGGTCAATTGGACGTTTCCTTCTCTTCTCTTCTCTTCGTTTCTTATGGATCTCGGTCCGGTATAAATCGTGTCGGCACGGGTTTTAGCACCTACCACTGGAGGTGGATTTCCCCGTGCACCGGATCCGCCGTGAGGCCACCGTGATGGCACCGATCGGTTGCGGGATTTACAAGGGCGTACGAGGGCGTACGAGCTTGGATTGTTTCTTCTTCTCTTCATGTACAGGTATGCAACCCAGGAGGTCTGCAGATAAAGAGGGGGATGATGTAATGGCGGCCGGGTAACCGTCCATCCGCTCAGTATATAATCGGCTCGTGCGAGTGCTCTTGCACGCCATCGAGAACCTTACCTATTGAATCTACATCATTCTCGAATCCTCGTTTGCAACCATATCTACTCTTATACTCTTATATGAGGCCGTACACGGACGTACGCCCTTACATGTTTTAATCATACTGTATTTACTCTATCTAGAGTATGACAGACCTCTAATCTCCGCCGCCTCCAGGCAAGCCGGTTAGATGGCGACGCTCCGCTCCTGCTACCCGTCGTCCCCTGCTGACAAAGGAAAGTGAAAAGATTGGTAAGGTAAGAACAAAAGAAAGGAAGAAACCGAAAAGAAAGACTCTCGAACCTAATCTCACTCGTCTCACTCCTCCGCCTGCTCGTTACCCGGCTATCGGTTCGGCCAATCAAGTTGCTTGTGTCCAACCAAGCCGCCAAGGCCTGTATTTTCAAGTTTTAGGACACCTCAACCCCCTACCCGGCTGTTGGCCCGAGAATCCGAGCGAGGTCTCACCGTGGCAGCCCTAGGATAATTTCGGGTATTGCTGAGACTCCGAAAAACCAGGGTGCCATCCTACGATGATAGGGTTGGGGTTTCCAGTGTCTACATACTTGAAAACTTGACAAGTTACGGACAGAGGTCTGCAAATGACCGTTTTCCCATACAGACGAGGTCAAATCACAACTTTCGGTAGCCGCAAATGATGGTCGTAACGGACAAGTGGAAGGTAGTACTAGTAGGTGAGATAGTATGCATGACCATGCGATTGTTACCAAAATTTCCAATGGCATGAGAGATAGCTAGCTATTCACCTCCAGCCCATGAGCTCGCGCCTTACGACAGAAGAAACGTGTATACCTATTTTGATAGACCCCGCTTGACATGAAGAAACTCGGAAATATTAAAGGCACGAGTGCAGTCACGAATCAAGAACAAGTGCATATGATATTTAGATACATGGAAAGATTTTTGAAAGCAATTTTTGAGTCTCAGTCATACATCAGGAGATGTGCCATTATCCACTTCAAATCTATGCCATTCTTTGTCTCTTAGACGGTCGTTCACCTGTTACCGAACTGCCTTCCTCCGCCCTGCGTTCCACCATATCCTCTGCAAAATCTTTCTCAAATGTCTTCAAGGCTCTCATAGCCATGTCGATGTGATCAAGATTCATTTCGCTATTTTGGCTCACGGCTAGCGCATGTGCTGTCCGCACGATGTTCTTAATTTGTCGGCCATTGAGGTTCTCACTAGCTAATTCGTTGAGCGATTCCCGATTCATCCATATCGGGGGTACTGGGGATGCCTTGGATATGAATGTTTCCCATAAATCCCAGCGTGAACAATGGGTAAGTGCGGGATATTTGATGGCAAGATGAATCCGAGAAGTGAATGCTGCATCGAACGAGCCAATACGATTAGTAGTGAGGAACATGATACCCTCATAGTACTCAAGGACGCGCAGAAATACTAGTCCGGTGTTAGCCTTTAGTGACCTCGGAGTGGCGGACGGGGTGCGGTGGTACCTGATACAAGACCGTTTCTTTCAAGATCATGTACACTACGCCGTTCAAGGAATACGTCTGCTTCATCGATAAGTATTATGGCATTCCAGGTCGTCGCTAACTGAAGTGCGTCTCCCAACCCCTGCTCCACCGAGGAAGATGAAGCCCCAAGGTCACCGGCGCACACGTGGAAGAGAGGTCGCTTGCAGTGGTCTGCTACGCTTTCTGTAGCACAGTTTCAGCACACGTGAAAACATGGTGGATATATTGTTACGTACCCGCGGTGAGCGTTTTGCCTACACCTGGAACTCCGTGAAGCAAGAATATCATACCTCTCCCCTTGCCTTTGATCACATCGTCGAACGAAAGCCTTTCATCTGCATGTACTCTGACAAGGGAGAGGATCATTTGCTTTTGCTCTTCTTCAAGCATCAAGGTATTAAAGGCGTTCACGTTATACTCAATATCCTTGATCCGATACACCTCAAAAAAGCACCATTTTTTCTCGACAAGGGAGAATCCGGGCATTAAATGATGACATATAAGGTAGTCATCATCTTTGAGATCGAGATGATCATCAGTTTCCGTCCGTATAATCCTCCGTGTAGTAGTGAGAAAAGGCTGGTGAGATGGCCTCGCTAAGGCGAAGGTTTTCGCATCTACCATAATGCGACCTTTGATCTATTCAAATTAGTTGCGCGGGGAGACTGTAGAATATATTGACTCACCAGCGTAGATTGCAGTGGAAATTCGTCCTCCTCGCCCAATAGTGAACTTCTTCTGTCCGACCCTAGTGCTTCTGCAATCCCCTCGTACATCCGATGGTGAATCCCATGCAAGCTGATGAACTTCTTACCTCTTGCCACCATTTTTTTGATGATGGAGTCCTTGTTTGGGTGGTACAGGAGGGGAACAATGTTTAAGTCCGCTAAAGCCTTGTACCCATCGTACGGGCGGATGTATAATCCCACCGTCACATAACCAAAATTTGTCCCATCATAATCAATATGTTCCGCTGTGAGGGCCCATCTCGAGTTTTCGCACCATGGCACCTGACACTTGCACCTTGTCATATCTCTGAACTTCAGCACCCTTTCAGTCTCAGCAGCCTTCGTGTAAATGTAGTCTCCCGGTCGGATCACAATCCACAGGTTCAGGAAATCAATGCTGGGGGAAGCCATTTCGAAGAGCTTGTAGTAGCTGTAAATTTCGCTCTTCAAAGTGTTGTACATATATCTCAAAGCAAACACAAGATGCTGGACAGCGTCCGTGTCTCGGAGGGTTTTCCCATACTCCTGAAGCTCTAGGCGGTAGTGAAACAGGCATTTTGGTTGATCGTGTAAAACAATACTTTTGGCCTGAATGTTCAGCTCATGATATTCGGGAACAGTCTCCTTGAGAGCAGCTTTGACATGTGGTGATCGAATTTCCAACTCTGTATATTCCAACTCTTTTTCTTTGTCGTAGAACTTGGTTAAGACTAAAGCGGAATCATGTGCTCTGTCTTGTGGGAGATCCAACATCTTCCTCGATCCTACGCTTAGGACAACTCTTTCTCCTTTCGAATTGTAGCGTGCTTCAAATGTCTTGAGCTCACATCTCAGACCCCCTTGGGTGTGTTCTTGTTCCCCATTTGCCGACTTGAAGAGGTTATCGAAAGTTTCGAAAGTCAACCCCTCTTCCTCCATTGTGGAAGTTATCTAAGAAGCATCAGCTGAGAACGCATGCGCGTAATCAAAAAGACATAGGAGAAAACCCTACGTCGAATATTGTAGCTTGATGGGCTTGTAAACAAGGTGGTCGAAATTCGAAAGCAAGGGAAAACTACAAGCGATGGTCTGGCCAGCTGGTGTCCTCAAGGTTAGATCAACCTTAGGAGAATGAGAGAAATTGAACGACTTTAGCTTCTAGATTCTAGGAAAATGGTTCCTTTTGTAACTGCTGTCCACACCTCGTAGGTTGTGTGACTGATGTCTGAGCCTGTCTTATCCGCCGCATGAGACGTGGATCCCTGTTGCAAAAAGTTTGCCTTCGGACCTCAAAAGTTCGAACGTTCTCGGTTAGCTTGGCTGTTGTGCTCCCAATTTTAGACGACCAACCAAACAAAAGATCCCTAAAGTCCCCCAAAAGTTCCTCATAAGAGCCTCGCCGGGAAATGCCGGGATTCAAGATTTTATCGCCATAGCAAATAGATGTTCGAAGCGATAGTTATACGTATGCATTAAGTCAGGTTTAACAACCTACCCCCACCATAAAGCCTTCACAATGTTTCGTCCACCAATCGAGATGTTTATTCAAAAGTTCTCAAAAGCTTTCGAAAGTACTTTGTGTCATTTACCATCCACCGAGCTCCCCTCTACGTATCAACGTGGCTTCAGATGATGATGATGATGATGATGATGTTGTCAATGCCACTACGCTATCTCAGTCGTCCTCCAAAAGTTCTCCAAAGTTCCGAAAATGAATTCCCAGAAATTTCTAGTATAAAATGAGCGCCTTTTTCGACTGGATGCTGTCAGAAGCATAGAGGCGAACACAACAACAGGACGAGTACCAACTTTACCCTTCTGACTTCAAAAGTTCTACAGTAGATGGCAGCACTCCGTAACTGTGCTTCCAGTACTGATGATTGAGGCAGAGATCCCGGGTTCTAATTTTCCATTACCATGCAAAAATCCAAGCCGTCAAACATATCGAAAGGGAATTCGAACAATACCATGAACTCGCAGGTATGTGTGGTATTGGGCACCCCATCTTTTGCATACACATACTTCACCAAGCTAACTAGAAATTGGAAGACTCTGTTCGCGCAAGAACTCCAAAGCAATCACACGATGTACACAGCTGTGAGGCGTGAATGGATCGAGAGCAAGGAAACTGGGCGGGATACTAGCCCTAACCCTGTAAACGAGAATAAGCAGGAGGGCGTAACGAGCTTTACGATGCAGCGCTGGTACCAAGAAGCGATGCGTGATCAGCCTTATAACAACATCGGAGCTGTTGGATTGATGTCACTTTAGGGGAGGCAAGACGACTTCACGAACTCAGTACACTTTTCTTGGATAGTCTCAAATGTTATCTGTTATCTGTTACCTGGGTAATAATGTTATACCTCAGCAGTTGGTATTATGATTCTATGTTTGGTTCGAACGTTCCGTTTAACATTTTCTTTAACAGCTGCGTTTAAAGATATCCACTTCGAATTCCCCGTGAGTACGTTCCCACTGGTCCGTAGATATGGCCTATGCAATACCCTTCCGGATTCCATGCGCAGATTGTGAAACAATATGATACAGCGGGAACATAATATGACCAGGCCGACAATCCGAGTGGCTTCTCTGCAGACTTTAAACAGGGCGTGCGCATGGAACATCTAATTTCAGCATCCGATTGACCCCTCATTATTTTCCTGCTACTTATGTACTCCGCATCTCCTCCTCCTCCTATCTTCTCGCACTTACGTCTTAAAGTTGCGCTGCGTGATTCTTTCTCCTCATTCTAACGAAAATATCTCATCTACACATTGGTGTCACGTATCGCAAAGGTGCCACATACCGGCGTTTCTCACCTCTAGGTATATTCGACTCGGGCTGATATGTAAAAGTGAACTAGTGAATACTGACCAGTTTAGACATTTTTTTGCTCCTAGAGAGAGGTTAAATCAATAAATATGTTCCCTCCCGCACGTCCTGGGTCACGGCAGGATGCCAGCGCGCACAGTACTCAGGATCGCCGGTTGAATGGTCAGCGCAATGCACAACCCGCTTTCGTCTCGTCCCCGAGCCCCGACTTATGGAACGATCATGTCGTGGATCACCCTTTCATGTCCCAGCTAGCTTCCACACACCAAAGCCAGCCCGCGCATCATGATACCACAGCGAGTGTGTTCTCCGGAAATCCCAACTTTTCCAATGACACCACGACACATTTGGTACCTCAAATGCCTTTCGCCTTTATCATCGAACCAAGTCTTCAACCCTCGCAACATGTTCCAGCTACAGATGAACCTCAGCGTTCAGAATCAAATACGCAGCCGCATCGGCCGCGACGAAAGCAACAAAACCCGCGGCACCCTCAATACACGGCAGCACAATGGGACGACCACCGCCCAAAAATCAAGGACCTCTACATCGACCAGAATTCGTCGCTTGAACAGACAATGGAGATTATGTCAGAATAATTTGGCTTCAGACCTTCGTTGGTTCCTTTGTGCTCCTACTTTACGATACGCTACTAACTGTTGAGGAAGGCCGAAGATGTATAAAGACAAGTTCAAGGCTTGGGGATGGTCGAAGTATTTGCCGAAGGATCGAGCACAGTGGATGCTTAATAAAGCTGAACAGAGAAATCGTCAACATCCGGGAGCAAACAAAAAGGATACAATCTTTGGATATGGAGGACAAGTATGGACGGTCGAGAGGGTCCGAAAGAGCACTCAAAGAGCAAAAATTACTGAAGGCGAAGCTGTCATTGCTTTAGGTCACTCACCATGGATGGTTGTTTTGTTACCCGAATCGCTAATGATTCAATAGATGCACCCACCCCACATGATATAACCTACGAAACGCCTCGCGCTGTCCCCCCATCACCCGGAAATGTACGTTCTCCTGAAGGTCCCAGCGCTCCTAGGCCTGCCGATAGATGGACTCCGATGCCATCTTCGAGCAACGCTCAGCTCCATTTTCTTCAATCGGCTTGGAACGGTCGCTCCTCGTTAGCAGAGATTCAGGCTATCAAGCGCGAGGCTCATCAGCTCAACCTCGAAGGCGAAGTTCAAGGTGCCGAAAAAAGATTTCGCGAGGCTTTGGCTGGCTTTGAGAATTTGCTCTCACCGACCCACGAGGATACAAACGCCGTTGGGTATGAATTGGCCAACTTCTACGCCGAGCACGATCGTATGGGCGATGCTGATCTGGTTCTTAACTGGATGGGCCAAAAGCATGTGGAACGCTGGGGCTTTGATCATCAGAAGACCACGACTCACTTCCTTCATGTCGCAGAACTGTTCACTAGCTGGTCTCGCAACGACGATGCAGCAACATTGCTGTATCGGGTTCTTGATGCTTGGGATAAAAGAGATAGCACCAAACTGAACCCTGAGCCACACCGAGTAGCCCAGCCTCAAGTTATTCCACTGCAAACAACCCCTCGACAATCTAAACCTGAAGATATGACAAGAGCCTTCACAGAGACAGATGACCCTAGGAGAGTCGATTACCAGTTGGGACTGGCAAATGCGCGCGTTACAACTAATGACGAGACAGTCGAACCGCTACTCCTCCGTTTGATCGAGCAATGCGAAAAATATCCGACAAAGTTAGACTCGCAAATATTGCAAGCCAGGTGCGCGCTTGTCGATCTCTATCGGCGACTCGGGGATGACGGACGAGCTGCCCGCGCGCTACGGCTAGCCCAAAAAGCCCTGGAGACGGTATTAGCGTCGACTGCTAAGAAAACTGAGCCTTTGCTGGATTCGTGCATCCATGTAGCGAAACTACATATGACGGAGAACTACAGCGAGGTTGCCGAAGACATATTCCAGAGGATCGGAGACGAAGCAGAAGATACATTTGGGACAGATCACAGAGTCACAATTGGAATCCTAATCCACATTGGCAAAACCTACCAGCGTAGAAACATGTGGACCTATGCACAGCCTTGGTTCGAACGAGCGCTTGCCGCCTCGATGACAGCCAATGGATTGGAAAACGCAATGACGAAGAGGCTCGAGGATGCCCTTGAACACCAGCATTACGCTGTGGGTGCACTTACGCATGAGGAGCTTGAGTCAGTTGCCAGGGCTCGCATGGACATATATGTCATATAATGTAAATTGAGACAGGAGGATTCTCTGCTTGAAGCTTAGGATTTGGTGGTATCAGCGGACTCAAGCTATTTTGCATTATTTACCCTTAACCTAGCATGTTTTCTTATCGGGATTAGTGTTCTTCTTTACTTCCTCTCTTTCGTTGACTGTTGACACCCTCTGTAAATGCGCAACATGTTACTTACCATCGCCGGACTCAATGGATTGAAAAGAAAGAAAGATACTCTCTGACGACTTCTTACATCTAAGCAGGTTAACGTTGGGGTTGACGCGTCTAGAGGGATATTCACAACATGAGTTTCACTGCAAACATTTATCGCCAGAGATGGCCAACAGCCAGAAAAACACATTTAGGAATACCCTGCATTTCGTAGTGTGTGTGACACGGGTGATCGGCCGTTCCGTACTTTAACTCCCCACCACTTTCTACCCCGCACCTTCACACCTCACACCTCACACCTCACACCTCACACCTCACACCTCACAACCATCACCAACAATGGCACCCATCGTCCACATCGTCGCCGTCAAGCTCCCTTCCATCTCCGCTCAGGAGTTTCAATCCGTCTGTTTCCCTTTTCCCCATACCGCAACAATCCCGCTAATCAACCCACAGCTCCACGATGACTTCCTCGCTCTCAAAACGAACTGCACAAAACCCGACGGAAGCACATATATCCGCAGCATCCGGGGCGGGGTCGAAAACTCTCCTGAAGTTGCCAAGGCACGCCCCTAAACATCTCCCTACCTCTCTCTCCGGCTAACAACGGGGAACAGTTGAATAAGGACTACACGCACGCCTTCGTCGTCGAGTTCGAGTGCAAGGAAGATAGAGATTATTATGTCACACAGGACCCGACACATAGTGAGTATGCGGGCAAGCTGCTGGGGGCGGTGGGAGGTGTGGAGGGCGTTTTGGTGGTGGATTTTGAGGTGGGGGTTTATTAGAGAGGGGGCATTGCTACACGCGCACCTCAAAGAAAAGATACTTGATTCAAGAGAAAAAGTCGGAATGTTGAATTTATACATCGAGGTGCTCAAGGGTGGTGCTGGACAATGTCTTTCTGTAGACCTACATGTACGTATGTGTCCAGACCAGTTACCCATGGCTGTGGAAGAGCTCGGAAAGGACTAGGTAGGTGCTACGATGGGGACACGACACAACACAAATCATGTAGCTCTTACAGAAGCTCGCTGGATACAAGTGTAATGAATTCGCCTAAACACTCTAAATCTGAATAAACAATCATCTTTTAGCATTCACGGAATCAGCCACAACCCAAGCCCAACTCCCAAGATCTACTGCTGCTGCGTCTTCAACCATCCATCATGAAGCTTCTTCTGTCTTTCCCACCCCTTTTTCAACGCCTTACTCCGCGACTTGGTCACCTCCTCCCCCTTCGCATCCTTTGTCGGAATCCCATCCTCATCCCATGCACTCCACTCCTCAGTCTTGTACATCGTGCGCGGATCCACCTTTGCAGCTTCAACCTTCTTTTTCTCCTCCTCCTCGCGCTTTATCCGTGCCGCCTCCTTAGTAGCCTCTCGTTCCGCAGCCTTACGTTCCTTCTCTTCCCGCGCAGCCCGGAGCTCTTCCGCGGGAACAAACTTGATCAGTGCCTGCGAGGAGTCTCGGTCGTCGAGGGAGACGCCTAGGTCGGCGAGTTCGACGTCGCGGAGACGGTCGCAGAGTGCAAGGAGTTGCTTGGCAGACTCTGATTTTGGATCTGCGATTCCGATTGCGCGAACACGGTCGCGGAAGGAAGAGAGTAGGCGGACGTAGGGGAGGGCGACTTCCTCGGCGTTGGCGGATGCAGAGGCGTCGGATGACCAGCCGATGCGGTCGGGGGAGGAGTTGTTGTCCAGACCAAAGATTGTAGCTATCTTTGTGATCCATCTTGCGACCTCTTTGACGAGAGCGAGGGAGGAGGTCGAGGACATGTAGATGTTTGTTGCGGATATGAGGTCGAGAAGGATAGACATTGCGAGGGGTGTGTTGAAGGAATCGCATAATGCGGCGTCGAGGTTGAGGCGGGCGTTGTCGAGTTCTCGGGATAGAGTTGCTTCTAGCTCTCCCCATGGCTGGGGGATGTGTTTTCCGGATTTCTCGGCTTCTTCCTCTTCCGTCATGAGGGCTTTGACGTTGGTGAAGAACTTGTTAACGACTGTTTCCCAGTTCTTTGCGGCGGAGAGAACTCCTTCCCGGACTTCAATGCCGTCTTTCCAGCCGCCTAGGAGGAAGACAATTCTCAGGCCTCTCGGGGTCCACCCTCCTCTCTGTAGTGCGTCACGGACGGAGACAAAGTTTTTGAGCGATTTTGACATCTTGCTGCCGTGGATTTTGAGGTGGCCCATGTGAAGGAAGTAGTTAATCCATTGGTGCTTTCCGTCGGCAGTGGGGTGAGAAGCGCATCCATCCCAGTAGGCCTCGCTCTGCGCAATTTCGTTGTCGTGGTGGGGAAACGCAAGGTCGATACCGCCGGAATGGATATCGATCTCTCCCCCAAGAACCTCCGAGCACATTACCGAACACTCAATGTGCCATCCAGGTCTTCCCTTGCCCCAGGGAGAATCCCATGATGGTTCGCCAGCTTTAGAAGCTTTCCAGAGCGCGAAATCTTGGCTAGTCTTTTTCTTCTGCGGCAGAGCGGATTCGACCGTGTTGGGGAGAGTTGAGGCTTTGTCGGTGGCGAGAGCGCCCTCGCCGTCGGCAATCAAGCTCTCGTCACCCCGGTTCCATGGTTGTAGCTTGGCGTAGTGGTGTCCGGCGGCCTCGTAAGCAGCAATATCGAAATAGACAGATCCGTCGGCTGTGGGATAAGCAAACCCGCGGCTGACAAGCTTCTCGACAAAGGCAACGTTTTCCGGGATGAATTCGCTGACTCTAGTGGTGGTGGTAGGGGGGAGGACGTTGAGCGTTGCCATATCTTCATTGAAATGCCGTTCCCAGTACCTTGACAGCTTCGAAAACACGGCAGGTTCAAAATCCCGGTTCTTGTGCAAGGAGTCTAGAAATGGAAGGAGGACGGAAGAGGTAGCTGCATAGAATTCGGAGGCGGAGGGCGGCGATCCGGCAATTGTGCGCGATGCGGTGAGGAGGGTGTTCAAATGCATCTTCAACTTTGCGACGTCTTCCAGAAGGAGCCCCTCCTCTACTTGCTGTCCTGACAACTCCTTGGCGATAATCTCCATGAGGGGCTCATGCTTGTACTGTGCCCACTTCTCGAAGGTTGCCGGTGTAGTATCAAGATCTCCTTCATCCGCTCTCGCGACGTTCTTCGCAAAGTATGCAGTCCACGCTTTCCCGGCGGTCTCAACGACCTCGGAGGTGATCGTAGGATGCTCCGAAATAAACTCATCCAAAAGATGCTTCTGCCGCGCCCGAAGGATAATCTACCCCTCACCAATCAGCCTCCCTGTTTCCCCCCATCACTGGCAGCAAACACACCTTGTCGTCGACATCAGTTACATTCTGCACGAAAGCAACATCGAAACCAAAGTAGTCGCGCATAATCCGACGCAACACATCGGTGGTGACATAGTTCCTGGCATGGCCGAGATGCGCAGCATCATAGACAGTAGGACCGCAGCAGTACCACGACACCTTCTTTCCGGCCTTGTCGAGCGGAACAAAGGGGTCCTTTTGTCTCGTGAGGGTGTTGTAGATGGAGAGGGGAGGTAGTGGGGCTTTGGATTCGGGGCGTGACCACGGCGGCTGTTCGCGGCGGGCGGAGGTGACCATTGCCGACGAGCAGTATTTGGGGGTCTGTATTGGAAGGGGAAATGAGAGCAGGAGGAAGGGCCGTGTGGTGGTCGTTGCGGTGCGGAAGGTTGAGGCTGCTGTGCGTGGATTGAGAGAGGCTGTCAGAATGCGAGAGAGGGGCATCTCTGGGATTGAGCTGGAAAGTGAACCCAACATGTGTCTTAGACGACCTGTGGCGCGTGTGTGGCTTGGTGCAGCCACACTAGAATTAGTCGCGCTTTTTCCTCAACGTCTTACCTACTCTACACCTCCAGTGCCATGACGACCTCCCACTCGGCGCCCCCTCAAGAAGAAACAATGGTCTCCGCCGTGTCGCCATTTCTCGAGATCCCCCACTCCCTAAACGAATCCTCGAAACCAGCAATCATCCACCTCAGACGCGACCAGCACCAAGCAATCACCCTCTCCCCCGCATCCACTCTGCAGAGTCGCTTCGGCACCTTCCCGCACACCTCGTTCATCGGCCTTCCTCCCGGTTCACAAGTCCGCGCCTCCGCTGCCCAACCAACCCAACGCGACCAGCGTAAGCGAAAGCGCCAATCCGCATCCGCGACCACAACCACCACCGAATCGGAAGAGCCTCAAGAGGCCGCAAGCGGTTTCGTTCACATCCTCGCCCCGACGGCAGAGCTGTGGACGGCCAGTTTACCGCATCGGACTCAGGTCGTCTACACTCCTGATTCTTCGTATATTTTGCATCGATTGGGTGTTGGACCCGGAACGCAGATTATTGAGGCGGGCGCCGGGAGTGGCAGTTTTACACATGCAGCGGTGAGAGCGGTCTACAGTGGGTATCCTGACGGAAGGGATGGGCTTGGGTATGGAAATGGGAAGAAGGGGAAGGTTTGGAGTTTTGAGTTTCACGAGGAGCGAGCGGGGAAGTTGAGGGAGGAGCTTGAACACCATGGACTAGATACGTTGGTCGAGGTAACCCATAAGGACGTCTGCGCCGAAGGATTCCTTGTTCCCTCGCCCTCTACAGACTCAGAATTTACATCGCCAGCTGCATCCGCAATCTTCCTCGATCTCCCTGCACCGTGGCTCGCGTTGCCCCACCTTACACGAGCTTCCCCATCCCCTCTCGATCCCCTCGCCGAAGTCAGAATCTGCACCTTCTCGCCTTGCATCGAGCAAGTAACTCGTACCTGCTCGTCTATGCGCTCTCTTGGTTGGGTCGACATCTCAACCGTCGAAATCTCGCACCAAAATCTTGAAGTGCGGCGGCAACTTCCTCGTGGCTACGACGACGGTGCCGGTCCGCGCACCATCGCGGAGGCCCTCGCCCGTCTAAAGGGTGTCAACGAGTTCCGTGAGCAGCGCAAGGATATTCAAAGCTCGATTGCGGCGGGAGAGTCAGCTTCCTTCGCAGGATTGGGTTTCAAAAAATCCGGCGGCCGTAGGAAGCTGGAGAATGGGGACGAGGGCCGCATCGTGTCGAGGAATGAACCAGACTTGAAGAGCCATACAAGCTTTTTAACGTTTGCGACATTGCCGCGAGAGTGGACAGCAGAACAGGAAAAAGAGGTGGGGGAGTGGGTTAAGGCAATGGAGAGTAAGGGAGTGGAACCAAAGATAGTAGGGGAGAAGGAGAAGCGGTGGAAGGGGGACGGGCAGGAGAGTAAGAGGGCAAAGAAGAAGCGGGAGAGAGCGGAGAAGAAGGAGGGCGAGGAGGGGAAGGAGACAAACGGAAGTGTAAAAGAGAACGAGGAGCCGGCGGGGGATAAGATGGAGATTGATGATTAAAAATGTTGCGGTGGGGTATGTGGATGAAAAGACACGACGTACTGACATGCGATAGAGGGAACCAAAAGCATTGTTTTTGGAATTGCTAGATTTTCGGGTTCTAATAATGTATATTATACCGTCTGTAATCATGATACGCTCTAGCACTTTTTCATTGTCCGACATAACCCTTCCAGATTCGACGTCGCGACTCGAGCGCACAGCACTACTAGTGGCCGAAACAATTGAATGGATACCCATCAAAGAGAAAGAGGAGGAGGGAGAAGGGTACGGAGAAGGGGAGAAGCTAGCACCTGGAGTCAGTCCCAGTATCAACAATCAACGAAAGAGAGGAAGCTCGTGGGGAAGAGAAATCTGGGCACGAGAGAAACTACAACCTTAAAAACCACCTTCGGATGCCAAGCCAACACCCCGGCCACAAGCGCCACAGCGCCAGTTTGTCACATTGGACCAGAACTCATAAAATTTAAAACAGACTTTAGCTATCGATATAAGGATACAAAGAAACTCGCCAACCAGCCTCTCGTAGAGGAACCGATACCCTTCCATTCCACCCGATACCAACTTCCGAACTCATCATGAAAGAAAAACAAAAATGGAAAGAAATCAAACGTCTCCCCAGAACTATCACTTGGACTGCACTCTCTTCAGGGTATTGTCAGTCACGGTCAACTATTGAGAAACGAAGAGACTCACCACCTAAGATTCACGTTGAATAATATCCCTGTTCTCTGCATAGTACTCCTCACAAACCTTTTTCAATTCCGGTGCACTGTAATCAGTTGCACATTTCAAGATCGTCATCACCGATTCCGGCCGAATATATCGGTGCGACCACAGAGAACGCTCAACTTTTTTTTTGAGGACGGGGAGCATGTAACGGTCTGATGCGATCAAAAGATCAAGTAGCAATTCGATCTCATCCGTAACGTCATCCGAAGGCTTGACTGGCGTCAACTTCCCCGTGTAAAAGAAATCGACAACCCGAGTAGCCGCATCCAGGCCGATATCGGACCAATCAACTCTCCCTTGAGCCGCCTCGCTCAGTTGGCCGGCCATTGAAAACATGGTCTGGAAATAGTCTGACGTGGCGCAAAGAATAGACTTATGAGCTCCAAGATTGGTTCCCCGAACAACGATTTGGAAATCAATGAATTTTCCTTCACGGCGGAATCGTTGGAACTGAGAGAGAATTGTGTCCGAATGCCGAGTACCAACCCCTTCTGCGATGGGAGGTGGTGGGGCCCTGACAGCACGAATTGTTCGCACATTGCAGGTCTTGAGAAGTCCGATATAATTCTGCAAGGAGTATCGCGCTACTCTAAGCGGGCCAGAGTCGTAGTCCAATCCGAGGCAGAGGTTACTTGTGGATACCCAAGATTTCAAAAACTCGTCTCTACCAGGAGATTCTTCGTCGGTGTTGAACCATATTTCTTCATTGAGGGGAACGTCCAGTTTCGGCAAATTCAAATTCTGCAGGTGCGCATAACATGCCTTAGCACTCTTTATGAATTCGGGCATTTCGGCAAGGGAGATGTCTTCCCGTCTCTGTGAGAGATACACCAAGTGCATGACGACTGTGTCTGGCGAAGGGCAGCCGCGGTTAGGCATCCTGGCCAGAACATAACTCCCGAGTTCCATGGAAAAAAAAGGTTTCTGACTCCAACATATTTCCATGAATTCTCGGAGCACTCCCTGAGATAAGGAGATAAGTCGACTTTCAGGAACCAAGCGATTTATTGCGTAATTGCGGTCTGTACCATTGGGGAGGACATGTAGGGCGGGAAGAAACGGAATATGGAACAATCGCTGTACTACGCCACCCTGGCAGACAGTCCCCAGATTCTGTGTGTCCCACTGCAAGAACTCAGCCACAAGCTTTGCACGGTCGGCGGCCTCATTTGGGTTAGGGAGTGCTGATTGTTGCAACGCGGTGACACATTCGAGATATATTTTTGAGGTGTCAATATCCTTAATTATACCGCTCCATTCAAATCGATCGCGAAGTTTCCGATGAATAAATTTTACACTGGCCTGAGAGCGGAATGCTGCTTCGAATATTTTGTTCTGGTGATCATATAGCGTGCTTGCCAGACGGAAGGTCAGGCTTCCGTCAAGTGCAACCGGAGATGTGCGCATAGATTCTGGAAACTCTCTCTTGAGCCACTCCAATATCTGGATGTAACGATCCAGTGCATCATGATCAACAGGAAGTTTTGTCCCCTCTTTCACGGAAACGTATTTTTCAAGGAATTCGTTTATTGTAATCGGTGTTAATTGTAAGAATTCGAGATCTCGAGCATGGCTGGAAATGGCGGCCCAATCGTTATCCACGAATCTAGATGCTGACGACAGATGCTCTAGTTTGAGATGTTTTCGAGCTTTTGGAGCTCGGAGCGCCGTGCTGCCAGTTAGCCATTGACGACGATCATGTTTCCGCTGGCCTGCGGGAAGTATCGGAAGTTGTTTAAGAATCTCCCTGATCTCATCCTTATGGTTGCGAATGTTGCTCCATGGTGTGAATCGAACGACATTCCATAATGTCTGATGCTTCATTTCAGCCCTACTCCCTCACATTGCGGTCACAAGGCATTGAGAGAAGAATGATACTCACCTCCGGATAGTCGTTATATGTATGAAACCTAGACCTAATGAATGTTTCCACAGATTGTTGTTTCTTGCTGGCAAGTATTTCAATGCATCGGAGGAACCGATACAACCCTTCATCGACATACATGCTCTCCTCGGGGAGTAAATTGAACGGAAACGCATTGCTGTCAACTAGTAACAGTCCCTCCCCTTCAAACGACTGAAGCATTGTCTGTAGATTCTGGAAATCCGTATTTGCTCTTGTGCGGCCAGACAACCCAAGCGGCACATCTAAGATAGCTGGAATTTCGTAATTCCTGAAGCTGCGTAGTGAAAGGAAGTGGTACTCTGAAGCGACACCCGACCGCGTCATGGTTGCAGTAAGGGAGTTCAGATTTGTTAAGGTTTCCAATGTTTGTTTCGCTTCGCTACTCCGTAGCGGCATCTAGTTATACCATTCCCAAATACCTTCTAAGAATAACTTCATACACTGCTAAGACTTTCCGCTAAACTCTTCAAACAACCTCTGCAAATCACCGGACGAGAGGTGGGAAACGTTCAGCTGGTTGCTAGAAACCAACTTGCTTAGAACTTCAGGATTCAGGCTAGGATGAACATGTAAGTTTGGCGCCTCTTGTAATACCGTGCGTTTAATAAGACTGTTGACGGGAAGGACAAAACATTTTCGACTATCCTTGGTCTGAACGCACCCGAGCGAGTTGTCCGCCAGCGGCAAAACCGTGCAACCCATTAACATGTCCGGTCTGGCCTCAGTAAGGATTAATTTCAGCAATTGGTTGATAAATCCGATATCTGACCGGCACACCGATCTCCAGAATTCCATTAGAATGGCGGCGTTTACTTCCGACCGGAGGAGCTCAGGCAAGGAGGCCGGTGAAACCTGGTAGATTGCTTGCTTTCTCGACCGGAGCATCGTTTGAAAACCTATGAGGGCCTCGTCGAAGAGTTTAACCAACCTGTAGCCACCAAGGTCCAGTTTCGGAAGAAGGCCATCACACAATATTTGAGGCTCGGTTTCCAGGAGGTTAAAACAAGCCCCGCCGAAAGATATATATTCTTGCTGCCCCTCAGAAGTCGCCTGGGCGTTTCCAACTATGCTTCTTTGAACGGGAAAGATCCTCGCGGGGTAAGCCGGGTCGACCACCTTTCTCCAAAATTCTGACCTGAGTATATTGCTTACGCTGCTCATGTCTCGGTCCGGATATCGAGGCCAATAGTCATACACAGAGCAGCCGGGTATACGGGTGATAGTTTCAAGTAGTGAAAAGTAAAGATTAGGGAGCTCCGATTGCAAGAGCCACTTGTTCCAGTCTGCTCCATCTGAGTCAAAAATATGATTAAGCATGCGATCACTTTGCACCGAAAGATCCTGTAATTTAATTGTTGGTTAGCATATTCTGAATATCGTATGTCGGGAAGGGTTTCTTACTGCCGAAATATGTACTGGTATCATAAGATTATGCGGCGTAGGTAAGTCCAGGAATAGCCGTCCAGTAGGAGTAGGTTTCACTTTCCCAATCTGTGCTGCAATAGCACACCGTGGTTGTAACTTGTGCCTTCTGCATGTCGCCCGTAGCTCTGTTGGTGTGTCTAGCACGTCTTTCTTGGATGTCTGCATCACTAACCATGTAGTCTTCCGGCGTTTTATTTGTGATGACTGCTCCTCAGGTCCGCTGTCCATTTTCAGTTGTGTTAAACCAGTCACGATGTTAGTCTTGCGCTCCGTAACGGAAACCCCCCAAAGTTTCACTGGAGCGGCAAATCCCGAATGCCGCTCATAGACTTCAATAGACTCGATATTCTTCAGGAAAAGTAACGAGATACCGGCGTCTTTATAATATTCGCGAATCGCATTGTCAACTGGATCGCATCTGATTGGTAGGGAAAACAATCCGGTGGAATACAATTTGCTTTTGGCCCGGGCCTCCATGATTGGGAATCGGAACATAGTGCCAGGAAAATCCGTTGTATTTTCATCAAATCCGAACAATCCTTCAAAAGGTCTAAGTTGATCGGGCCCTAAGAAGCTATGAGGACCATCCCAACATAACATGTTATAAAGACTGCAACTTACAGAGTTGACGAACGGCACTGATCTGCAGTCGTATCCCTCTTCGTGGTTCCCTGGTCGTGCGATTTTCTGGCAAACGCTTTCGCTCAGGACTGGATTTCTCAGCTATTTTATCAAAACACTGCCGGTCACGTGATCATACTTACTCAAAGATGACAAAATATTTGCCTGACACGAAACAAGGTGTACACGTCCAATGATACCTGCCATATATTTATCAGTGAATATAGCAGAAACAAGATGGTCAAGGCTACATTGTCAATGATCCGCGGCCAAACCTGCCGATTTTGGACGACCTGTCGCGTCTATTGACGCCTATCTGTATTACTGCATCAAAATCTTTCTCCGAGAAGACTAGCTCAGTTGTCAGCTTTAGTTGTCATGAGTAGGTTGTGGCTGTTTACGGACCACCATCATTGAAGCACAACAGGGCCGGCCCTGCACACTCCCGTAATTGAGTCGTCATTAATGAGCTGTCTGGATAGCTTTCGGTCCTATCAATAAGCCAGCGGATCTTCCGTGCACCAGAGTCCTCCGCATTTGCCAGGTATTCGTTGAATGTGCTCTGAAATGGGTATCGTTGTAGTGTGTCGGAAATCGCGATAATGGGGTCTTCGTCCTGGGCAAAGTCCATGCCGAATTCTGCACCAACTTTCTGATCAAGGAAGCGATCTTGGATAGTAGGTATCTTCAGAAATTTGATCGTGCTTAGGGTTATAGACGGATGGAGATATTTGAAGCTAGGTACGGCCATATTGTCATCATCGTCATGAGAAGGATCACCAGCTGTCAGGTTTGCCAAATCATGTAACACTCCTCCGACATCTGGTGCCTTCCATTGCTTGAGGTCTATTCTTTTTGCGTTTAGGGTGTGAAGTGCCTCCAGAAGAGAAATATACACCTCCAAGTCGTTATCTGATAATTTCTCCTTGTTGGCAAGTCGAACTTGTATCTCTTTAAGCTGTGCTGTGTCAGCATATCCTATACACACTCACATCGTTAAAACACGGCTTGATACCTTATCGTACGGCGGATCCCGGTGCACTCTAATAAGGGTTCCTGGATTGTTGAAGTATCTGGCCACTTGAGGGCTTATGTTGTCAATGTATGGGTAGTACGACGCGTTGCGGAAGAAAATGTCCGAACGTCTATGGTATCCGCCCGAAACTCCGGGAATCCAAGCCTTGTCTAATAGTTGGTTGGCAACGGCGTCTAATTGCAACCAACCTTTCTCCAAGAGGGCAGTGATAACTTCGTTATCATGACGCGCAACCGCCTCGTCTAGCTGCCTCAGGATGTGGTGTGGAGCGGGCGCACGATCCCATTCGAGTTGTGTGTTCCACCATGATCCTACTTCAAGTTCAGTCAGTGGCATTGAGTACTTGACTAGCTCTTTCTGGTGGCTATTTCGGCAGTCGCGTGGGCTGTAGAGATTTGTGACACCATTCATTGAAGCGGGTACCCATTTTAAGTTGAGATAGCGGTCTCCGAGTACAGGAGGTCTAGGTGCAGCAAAAATGAGATTTTGGAGCATTTGTGACAATTTAACAATCTGCGATGGAAGCTCGCTATATCTATCGAGCCTATTAAGGATAACCCGCTCCGTAATGGATGTGATCATTCCAAGCTTCTGCAAGCTGTCGCGAAATTCCAGGAGATAACTTTTATCGGGGAAAACAGGCTCATCGTCGAAGAATAACTCGGCTGCGGTTGATTCGGGATCCACCAATTCCGAAGGACATTTCAGAAGTGAAGGTTCGCCATGGACTGGTACAAACTCCAATGACTTCAAGATGTCGTGAGCTTGCGAGCTCAAATCCAAATAATTGCGTGGCTTTAATGCATATCTCGATAACGCTACCCTCGCACTACCTCTACGCTCTGACATTGTCGGGATCACATATTTTTCAAGCAAATCGAGGGGCGGTGGGATCTCGGCAAGGCCGAAGGTTCGTAGAAGAGAACGAGCCCCAGGATCATCAACGTTGATAAAAGTAGTCTGAGGCCGCCGTAGGTCTGAAAGTGTGCTTTCAGCTGGTATTGCAATATAGCGAACGCTCGGGTCGTTTAGGCATATCCATGGGCTACTACATTGTCAGTGATTACATACATATATATCACGGAATTCCCACCATTCTCGGCCAGTACCGAATGCTTCACGAAACAATGGCAACTTCTGTAGCAATGGTTTTACGCGCTTCCTAACAGCAGCTTTTGATACTCGCTCCCCTGCAGCGCCGAGACGATCCAAAATTTCGGCCCTTTCGTCGTTTTGCAACTCCCCCAGAAACCCCAGAAACAAGGCTAACCATTTGACAAGTTCCTCAATGTTACTGCAGTCCATAACGATACCCATCTTCTGAAAGAAGTCTAAAGTTCCAGAAGACATCCCGTAACCGGTGAAGACGGGATAGTGCCTAGATACCACCGCCGATGTTTCTAGTATTGCCCGAAAAGCCTCCGCCACACGACCAGTTCCGGACACGTTCAGAGCTTTGGAAGTGGAACCGATTTTCTGGTAACGTTGTCCAGCGAGTGGTAAAAGCCAGAGACCCGTCATATCAGTCACCACCTCCTGCCACTGGGGGTCCTTCGATAATGACCACCTCCAAAACCGGTCCATCCACTCCACCGACAAATCCGGTCGATAAATGATGTCATCGGTGACTCTTCGAGAGATTTCGCCTTTGAAAACATACTCTTTGCAGTACCAGGATGCGCCACTTAAAGTCCAAGGCGCAATATTCGTATGCTTCTGAAGACTTTGCATACCAGTGGCAAAGCGATGCGATACTTGCTCTGAAAGCTTCGTTCGATCAATCAAGTAGGCCGTGCAATCCTTAAAGATCTGACTCTCGTCCTTCTGACAGAACCTGTAGCGGGCACTAGAATACGAAAAATTCCGGTAGGTACCATCTACAATCGGCAGTAGGGGCGCCTGGCACTTCCCGATATCTTGATATTCATTGTCTGAAAGGATATAATCGAGAAGAGCATAGCGAGAATCAAAATCCAAAGAGTCAAGTCCTTGGTTTTTCGACAATACCGTCAGTTCGGACCGAATCACCGCAGGCGAGAGATGTCTGACTCCAATAGCCTTTGGCGGAATCCGAGAAAGCTCGTATAGTCTATCTTTCGGAGGGCATATAACCTTTATTCGGGCCATTCGAAATGCGTTCATCAATGAGTCGTCTAATTCGTTGGCAAAAATGGCTTCCGTACCACTTGCCATAGTATCACATACTGTGGGCAACAGCTCCTGCTTCTGGGCAACAATCTTTTTGAAAACGGCACCCAGAATTTCTGTTCCGGGAATATTGGTCTCGCTGTGCTCTTGCGTCCCGGCTGGCCAGAACAACCAGTTGCTGTTCCCGCGGCTGGTCTTGACTGTCAGGTCGTTCATGAACTGAAGGTTTGCTATCCAGGCATGAACTACTAATTCTTGAAAGATCCAGCGATTCCAGCGAGCGCCTTTCTTTGCCTCGGCCTTTTCACTAACCGCCGAATCTCTTGCGCTATGAATGGACTGTCGGTCTGGAGTTATCGAAAACATCGCATGGATGTGAGCAGGGTGTTGAATTCGAGTAGGAAGTGGCAGAGTGCTGAAGAGCTGTCCGCTGAATTCTTGGTTCTATGATCTTCATTAACAATACTTTCAAGAAACTGCTATGAACTAGTACATACATATGACATCGGGAATGCAACAGCAGTCCAAGGGAAAAGCTTGTAACTTCGAGCCCACTTCTGAAGTTCTGGATCTTCTGCCTTGTGTCGCATGTGGTGAGTTACTGCGTATCTAGACACATTCATTTCCCCTTGATTCTGGAAAGAAATCTCCATCACAAACTGTTCGTCCTTCTGAGGTTCTTCTCCCCGGATTAACACAGACGAGTATGGCGCTTCGATAGAGAAGGCGTCTGTGATATCGTTCGCTCCATCGAACTTCCTCCTTTCCGCTTTTGCAAATACCGTGTCCCCGATTTTCAAAGTGATCGAAGAAATATGCCTAAGGAAGAGCAAAGATTCCGACATTTCAGCAGCATATTGAACGAATGCCTCCTTGATATCATCCGCGGTTGTTGGCTTCCTGTCTCGTTCGTGAATAATTTCGTTGACCAGGGCTTGTTCTGCAGTTCGAAGCGGGAGGCGAATAATGGTGCCATCAAAGAATTGAGAGAAGCTCGAAACATATCTCCTGAACGGGGAAAGCTGGTTGACCATTGCCGGATTTGTTGAATCCGCAACAAAGTCATAGAGAGGCCCGCCAGGGTGCTCAATATCCTTCGACCAACGAAGGTGGGGATCCAGAAGCAAAAGCGAATCCCCGCTGAAAATCGTTGGAGCGTCTGTCCAGTTATAAACCTTCACATAATTGTTCGCTGTCAGATGAAATTCCATGCGAAACTCTCTGCCTCACCCCCCATCACTGGATACGCACACTGTTGAAGCCTCTCCCGAACTTTCCGGTGCTTCTTTCATCATGAGCTTTTTCAGAATCCCCGATCCGGCTCAATGAGAGAAAGTCGGTCTCCGAAAAAGTTCTATTGTTGTAGGCCAGCAAAGATGGCCCCTGATACTCTGCCAGTCGATCATGAAGCAGATTGTCGGTCGGATATTCGCCCGGATCAAAAACAAACTCAATCATGGTTGCGCCACTGTCGTCTGCACTGTTGTCGTTCAAACCATTAGCCAATCACTCAGTCGCAATTCTGAAGGTGATGAGGTAGCCGTGATACTTTTGACATAGCTCTCGAAGTACACCCCCTCCTGCAGGATAATCTTGAATTATTCCGCGGAGGACCGTGGTGAGGGCTTGATACTGTGCGTTATTGCGTTTTGGTTTCGGTTTAGGAGGCATCGTGAAGACTGAATAAAGGGAAATTGGAAGAACTAGGCTTTCGTTCTCAGATTTTGAAGATCTCAAGCTTCCTCTGATGTTCACTCTATGTAGGGAACTAGAATTCGAACGGCGGTGAGGTTTGAAAGAGAGGGAGGGGCGGGTGTGAAAGGATGCGCAAGTGGGATTCCCGACATATTCAGCTGCTTGCCGTTTGATCACATTACCGACATCCTAGGTTGTGCTACGTGCAGGCGCTTCGCCGGTTTCCACATCGGCTCGGTGGTTTAGGCAACAGTCGGTGGTCGTCAAATCATATCCTCGAAGATTTATTTTTTGGTTCCTATCCATTCATATTAATTGTCTCAGTAATGCACGCATCCGGAGCGGGAGAAAAGCACCAGTACGTTCTAAGTGGCTGAGAGATTATTTTCGACCTTAGAATTGCTAGTTCAGGTAAATTTTGGCGTATTTTCGGCCCGGCCTTGAGCACATGCCATGAAGTTTACTTCATGCTATGGTTACAATTCCGTTGTCCGCATTTGGAAGCACATACCATTTTCGGTTTAGTGCCTCAATGCTTTATTTATACATTTTTTCTCATCTCAACTCAACTCACCCAATTTTCTTTACATCTTGTATGATATCTTCTTGTAAGTGCATGGTTTTCATTCGATTGCAAATTTGGTTGCCCAGTTTGCCCAAGCAGTCACCTAGCCACTCTCATGGATATCGATCAAATGTCAGGACAGGACAGGATCATGGGTTTAGCATTGCAGATTATGTGAACAGGTAGCAGTGAATTATATAGGGATTGGGAAGGAGGTAAGGAGAGACGGTTACCAATATAAAGGGCGACGACTATTGCCAAGTCTTTCCAATACTTCATCGCCGTTAGTGACGCGCCAGCAAAGCCCCAGTTTTGTACATACCGGCCAACTCTTTGGGTCCCATTACTGCATTGTTGGGATTTTCAGCACGGTGTACCGCATGTTTGCCCATCTGCAGCATCCATACCCTGCAAACCCATAAGTACTGAAGTACTCCACAGATTTTTAAGTATCTGGTCATATAAACCCTAACCCCGGACTACGCGTCCAAATATTGAAATCTGCGCGGCTCGTCTATGTACTCTAATCCTGTTCATGGGCAGTAGCCGACGCCACGCCGACGCCCTTGTTGCCGCCGCCTGTGTCAATTCTTTCGCTCAGGCACAGTTTGTAGGTAACAACGTGCGTGCGTGCACTGTGAGAAAACTCAGAAGCGACAACATACCAAAACCATCTTAGCTACCCGTTCTCTCTATATACATAATGGCAAGAACTGACTGATCTAGAAGTCTGTAGCCCCCGATTGGGCGGACTCAGGCGCGGGGTCGGGCAGAAGAATTTCCACAGTTGGCAGGCGAGCTAATCGCTTTGTATTAAAACAAACAAACCCGGTCTTTAGTGTGGACATCGCAAGCTCGGTTATGAGACAAAGAGACACCCCTATGAGCATTTGTAAAACAAGAATCATTTCTTAACGTGGCCGCTGAATTCTCGACTACAACTTCATCTCGCAACAACTGGTTCTCAGCCCCTCCTCCACCACCTTTTCATATTCCTCTCCATTTTCAAATTAGATAGTCTCTTAAGCACAAGGCGACGAAACAGCTTGTCCAATATGGAAGTATCACGGCTGTCTCCTACAATAAAGTCGTATCCCTGGCTCTTTGACCACTGACGGTGCACCTCCGTGTCACCCTCACCCTCTAAATGCGAGCCATGTCTGTTCTGGAAGATAAGTAAACTGTAGGGATTATGATCGTGTCACCTTTCCCTCGCCTCTACGATCCACCCAATCCGTTCCGTGACGTTACACCACAAATCCGCATAAATCCCGTCTATACGGTACACCAACAAGAATAGCTGGGTACCCAAAATTGCTAATTCATTCAGTCGATTATAATTCTCCATACCGCAAGTGTCAGTGATTTGAAGCTCGATAACACGGCCAAATTCAACATATGTCCGCATAATGACGTCGTGGACTGTCGTGTCCCAGATAGGAAGTTCGTGGTCAACGAATAGTTCCGTCTTTCCCACTCCCGAATCTCCTACGATCGCAAGTTTCGCACGGATTGGGGCCCGAGATTTTGGCACTGCCATCATGGACATCTTCGCTTGACGGTGAGCTATCAATTCCCTGTTGGTCGGATGGCTACAGTATCTGCGACATCATCCTTGTTGGACTGTGGGGTAGTATTCGAGCGGATGTCAGGACAGTGTGAACCACCAATGAGCATGTCGTCCCTGTGGTCGAATTTCAGCCCCTGGGAAAGACCGCTGGCACAGATTGGAAGGAAAAGCACCGATATATCAGAAATTTCGGCCAAGGAGAGACCAGTAAGTTGCGACCAGTGCGATCCGAATGTGTGGAGGCTGGCAAACGAGTTCGTGGCCAGTCGCCTTGCCGCGCGGGAGTAGACTCGTGTCTTATACAATGTTTTTTCAAATTCGAGGTGAGCAGGCCCGCCGATTGGTGCGCTCTCATATAGTAGCGACGTTCTACTTTCTTCGTACGGTGGTGACACCGCTATCTCTGGGTTTTCGGGGTGCTGGATACAATGGGAATCTGGAAGTTCTTCCAGCTGGTTGTAAGCCATCTCATCCTCACTCTCACCCCCACCTCCACGCGCCTCATCGGCATTCTCCTCTTGAATGATTTTTAATAAATGCTCGTTGGTCTCCACTAATATCTCTACTTGAGTACGCGTTTCGTCTACAGCCACTGCTGCCTGAGAATGTGAATGGCTTTTCCTTGTCAGTGTCGGGGACAGATCAACTCGGCTGACGGATTGATTTTACCACAGAAGTACCGTCAACATCAAGTTCAAGCTCATCTTATACATCGCGAGCCTTTCAACAATTCCTCGTAAAGAGCTTTCCTTCAGACCCCACTTTACCCGGTCCCACAGTCTTATCTCATCCGTCTTCTCGAGGCCTTCGATCTCAACCTCCAGCTCAGAGAAAGCGACTACACAACCGGTCAACATGATTACCAGTTGATCAACCTGAATCATGGCCGTGCGCCCGGTGTGTATGGGCGTACGCAGCAAGAGAAGTGATTGAAGTTGCCCGAAGATGGCTCTGAGGCCCTCTGTTTCGTTGAGGACATGATATGCGATTTGTGAAGCGTTTGTGACTGTCGACGCAACTGCTGTGAGGGAGCTGGCGATTTCCCCGGCGGATACAAGCAACTGAGAGCGGATCCATGGGGTGGTTTCTGGTACTGACACAGCTGCAATCGTTTGTTGAGTAGATGATGAACTGAAGCGGCTAAATTACAAGGCTCTGGTTTGTTTGCTTTTTCCAGTTTCTCATTCCCACTCACTCGCTCCCGTCAAAGCAGGCGGGGTCGTGCTTGTTACTATGATAGAAAGATGCTTGATTGATTTTCTATCTATCGAGGCCCAAAGTTTCTGTATATATACAGCCTTGTGTTGACGTACTTATGTATCACCATATCATGATACAGGTCTCATTCATGATTCTATCCTCATACAGGCTCATACACGATCCAGGTACTTGTTAGTGTAAGGTCGAGATCTAGATCTACAAGAAGTCTATCGGAAGTCGTCGGAGCATCCGAAGCGGCCACTACTCTCCACTTGCCACTCTGATTGTCGCTCCATCGGTTTCCGACTGTATATACGGATTTCTTTGTATATATATAAGGAATGGGTTCTACCTTTAGATATATCAATAGACTTTGTCTCTACTATAGAATTTAACAGGTTATGAGCCCAGTGGTCACTACCATCTAAATCTATACTTATCCCATAAACATCTATTTTTATCCCTGCCTAAAACACTTCATACTTCTTATGATTACTCTTCACACTATAATCATGTCATCTAACTCAATTTTCACCTCTGAAACCTTGTCAACCTGGCAACACCACTAAGACACCACAACAAACAATCCAATTTTAACTCAATATCATCACCAAAGAATCTTATGACGTCCTCCTCCGATCTACTCAAATAAAAATATACCCAAGTAGGCTGACATCCCTCTGTGTACTTATCATAGCTATGATTTGTTGATAGAAACACCTCGAATCCATCAGAGCATACAACATCGTCACTGGTCCTATTCGACACCGCTAAAACGGAAGCAGCACTGTTCACACGCAGGCAGGGACATAAGAAGCACCTTCAGCCGAAACTCACAGCCAGAATCAAGGTAGGAAACGGTGTCATTCGGTTTAACAAAGAAGCGACAAGGTGGTTCCGAGTCTGGATGGATGCGCACCTGACGTTCAGAGAGCATCACAACCGATGCCAAAAGAAGGCCAGAGCTGCAGAGGCGAGACTCTGCACGGTCACGAGAGTGCACGGAATCGTTCCAGAGCGGGTTAGAGCTGTCCAAATAGCTTGCGTCCAAGCTGTCACACTATATAGGAGCGATGTAAGGGCGTACGTCCGTGTACGGCCTCGTATAAGTGTAGATACGGTTGCAAACGTGGATTCGAGAATAAGATAGTAGATTCAATAGGTAAGATTGGTAAGGTTATCGATGGCGTGCAAGAGCACTCGCACGATCTGACTATATACCGGGCGGATGGGCGGTTACCCTGCCATAGGCCGGCCGCCATTACAAGCGAGCTCTTGTGGAACCCAAAAGAAACCGGCAGATGAGAGGACCTCCAACTTCTTTTCAATCGACAAGCCAGATCAACCCTAGGAGCCCTGCCCACGACCCCAATAGGTACGCTTATGAGAGACTTAGGGCTCACACCCACGCCAGTAGCTCTGGAGTCCAGGCAACAACGATTCTCAACCAGGCTGGCGAATGCATGCCAAGGATCTATGCTGAAAGAGATGCATGACTACCCTGTATCGGATGCACCAATATACAGGGTGATCAAGAAAGAGCACGAACACGGTCGGGAAGCAGAGACCATACACTGGCCCAACCCTAAATAAGTACCAGTGGTCAGGACGGTCATACTGAGTGACGCCGCGGCTAAGAAAGAAGCTATACGCTGGGCGAGAGAGAAATAGGCCAAAGCAGGCGCGGGGGTCTGGATGTGGTGGACGGACGAATCGCGAACCGACAATGGGAGAGTAGCAGTCGCAGCAGTATGCAAGCACAGAGATGGCTGGAAGTCCTTCTGCAGCCACCTCGGCACCGGACAAATGGAGGTCTACGATGTGGATCTGTAGGCAATCGGACTAGCACTCCGGGAGTCAGTTGAGAAAAGAGACATACTACAGGCAAATGGCGTGACAAAGGTGGCAGTCTTCAGCGACGCGCAGGCAGCTATCCGATGAACCGAGCATCTAGAGCCAGGACCAGAGCAACCACTAGCCAGATGGATTAACCGCAATGCGTGGACCCTCCGCGAGCACGGTATCGAAACGGAGATACACTAGGTTCCGGGACACGCGGGTATCCCCGGAAACGAGGAAGCAGATCGCCAAGTAAACCTGGCCCGGGAAGACCGCAGAGCAGGCACAGTACGGGAACAGGTATACACCTCGGCTGAAAATAGAACCAGACGAATCACTGACGCTAGATCGGCCGCAAAAACACAGTGGGAGACTGACAAGTACAGTAAGCACTTCGGCTATAGACTCAAGGGCAAGGCGGGGAGTAAGAGACCTATCCTGATGTCAAGTGTGAAGTCGTTAGCTACAAGGTTCTATCGATTAAAGAGCGGGCATGCTCCAGTGGGCAAGTACTTAAAACGGTTTGGACTCCAAGATGACGACAAATACTGGTGGTACAGAGGCAGAGTAGTGCAGATGCGAGAGCATCTATTCCGCCACTGCAGCTGGTAGAAAGACCAGCAGAAAGAGCTCTGGAAAGAGGTGGGGAAGGTGACAGGCTGGAAAGCGGGCAGATGCCGACACGTGCAGGTCTCTGAGCTGTTTTCCATGGAGAAGTGCGACCAAGCGGTGATGGATTTCCTGGCATCTACTGACGTCGGAAAGTTCCCACCCAAGTGAGTGGCAGAAAAACAAAAACAGTCACTTTGCTTGCGTCCATATCTTGGCGGCTTGGCTGGATGCAAGCAACTTGATTGGTCAAAGTGACAGCCGGGTAACGAGCAAGCAGAGGAGTGAGATGAGTGAGATTAGGTGGTTTGAGAGTCTTTCTTTCTGGTTACTTTCTTTTGTCCTTACCAATCTTTTCACTTTCCTTTCCTTTGTCAGAAGGGAACGACGGGTAGCAGGAGCGGAGAGTCACCATCTAACCGGCTTGCCTGGAGGCAGCGAGGATTAGGGGTCTGTCATACTCTAGATAGAGTGAATACAGTATGATTAAAACAAAACAAAAAATCATCGTCACTGGTGAATAACCAGAACTGTATTTTGATAATATCGAAACAGCAATTAGATGGCCAGAGAAGCTCAAGCTACCACCACAATATACCATTTCTACTCTCTTGATATCAGAACCTATCTTAAAGGTCTGCTAAGCCTACAACTAATATGGCACACACTTCAAGAGCAGCTAGACATCACAACCACACATATTGGTAGAATGTCAATTCTCCACAGATTCTGTGCGACTCACCATCTAAAGGATCAACTACTTCACGATTACATCAACAAGCTCCACAATTGTTGCCATAAGGTAGCTGGATCGACCAAAGCCATCTCTGATGATGAACTTCAAACACACATATACACCACTCTGCCAAAACAGTATACCATAATGATTAACATCTTATAGCATCGAACCTTCATTCCAACATTCAAGGCAGTTGTTAGGGGTTGTCCCTTAGCAGGTGCACGAGGTACGGAGGATATTCATGGCAATCTGCGTTCGGCCACCTGTCACTATGGCTGGTCGATGTTACACCCGCAGCTATCCTATCCTCTGAGCGACGAAGCTACGCATATCCAATACCGAGCCCAGACAAAGCGGAATGATTAACCCGCGCGAGGGCAGTGCACCTTCT
>MU122203.1:119958-131344 GCA_014904905.1 Wilcoxina mikolae CBS 423.85 | reverse complement strand
GCATTCGAATATTGTCACTGGTTCTATACCGGTGAACTTCCCTCAGCATATTACCTTACCTCGTCTGAGGACGAAGACGAAGAAGAGTCTTTTTCTGAGCTCTTGCACGACGAAGACGATTTTCAAGACACCTACGATTTCTGAAGAGTAGGCGGCCATACTTACGACGGTACTTCGGTCATAAGTATCCCCGTAACAGCAGTTTAGGGCCTTCTAAAAGAGGACGAAGAAACTACAGCTATCACCAATGAATACGGTGATGCCTGTACAGAATCACAATTTCATACACAACAAGGTAGATATCGTGACCGTGGCTGAGGCTGCAGACATGATCATAGCAGCTGGCACTGTTACTACACTGGCAATATAACACTGGAAGTACCACTCCAGGTTTACCAGTACAAGTAGTAACCTTACTGCTTTCAGAACTTACTTGTGATTGAAGTTATGAAGTTTTGCTCACGATGTGAAAGTAACTAAAGATAAAAATTCAAGGTAATGATGTTTGACTTTCCAATGATATATTGTTAAGGTTTGTTATCCTTGTCAAGAAACCTTTTTTTTTACCCTGAGAGATTCCAGAGGTCTTTATACGTCTTTCCTCTTGCTTTAACCATTACTTCTATTGATCCCTTTCCCATGAACTGTTCTACCCAACCATTATTCACACTAATACCTATTATGGGGGTACTTGAAACATAAGTAACTAATACAATATTTTATTTGCTATATACTTCCTCCAAGTACGACTGTCCCAAACAATTCTAAGTAATCACAAGCCTCAATTCTTCATCAATTGTGAAGGTTTCGTGAACGTAATAGACTTCTTGAAGATTGTAAGGACATACATCCTCGTATGGATGGATATGTATAGATACGATTACAAACGGGAATAAGTGACAAAGATAATATCAATTATAAGGTAAGAAATTAAGATAATCAATAGCATACCGAAAGTACAGTAACACTGGGAGCATCAATACAAGTTTACCAGTATATAATGGCGGTGTCAGGTGTACTTGGCAGCCGAGGCCAGGCAAGCACCCTTCATATATAATGACCTCACAAAGTGATTTTGGCAGTGGTAGTGATTATCTTACCTTCATACCATACAATTGATCTTTATCACTTATCCTCGTTTTTGTTACACCTCACAAGCTGTATATCACCAAAGGCCATCGGAACTGGGTCACCTACGATCACACGATGATAGCCGCATCGAGATAGTACAAGCGCCATCCCTGGACGTCATCGAAACTGCACAGAATATCACTCGCATCCAACGAAATCAGATGAGCTGTCATGCAGTCAACCACACCACTGATAAGGAGTTTAAGGTGGTTATTGGGACCATGCCCTGCCAGTTCATGCCATCGATAATGCAAAGGCAGCTGAGAGGCCCTAAATGCGAAAGTATCTGCGTTTGCAGCCTGGCTGATGAAGCTTCTTATGTCCCTCACGATCGAAAGGATATCATTCGTCTGGAAGCAAAGAGATCGAAAGGATTCGATAGGTCCGGACCACATAAGTCTGAAGGACTGATGTCCGTAGGGATTATATTCGTCTGAGTTAGAGATCTGAGCGGAAAGAAGCAGAAGGTCCGAAAGAGCGCTGAAGGGCAGAAAGGGCATTGGTGCGAAGAGAAGGTTAGGTAGAGAAGCTCATGAGAAAAGCATAGATAGAAGTATTTGTTAGAGCGAGACGAAAGACGTATAAAGACCTCTAGAATTTTTGAGGGTAGAAGGGCAAGCTTCTTGACAAGGAGAACAAGCCTTAACAATATATACATTGAAAAGCCAAACATCTTTGTCTTAAATCTTCATCTTTTAGTGACTTTCACATCATGACCGAATCTTCATAACTTCCATCGCAAGCTAGTTCTGAAAGCAGTAAGGATACTACTTGTACTCGTGAACTTGGAGTGACGCTTCCGGTGTTACATTATATTGTTAGCAAAGAAACACTTCTGTTGAAGCTATCTTTCTACCCTCCAAGCGGTCAAAGGTTCTTGACGCTTGTGCGCTTTTATATTCCATATATTGGCTGCCACACCTCACAGGGAGAGTACTGGTATCACGAGCCAGATTTTGATCTCATTACCAGCTGGGAAAAGACATCTCTCCTTAAGGGAAGCTATCACTGTGAGCTGGTGCGTGTAGAAGACTACATCCAGTTAGCATTGGCAGTCACCATCCACTGTTCAAAAACGAAAGCATTATACCGCGCACACCTCCAAAAGCAGTAGTCCCTCGCATACCTTAAGATAGTCATCTTGCTAGCCCTGATCAGAACCACTGTCCTCCCAGATCTGTGAATGCCCCATTCACCAGACTACGAACCTTCGTTACAGTTACAACAGGATTCTAGTGCTAGGTTCCTTGTTGATTGGGATCTCGATTTAGCCCCCTTCTTCGGAACTTGAAATTTCTACAGCAGGATCTTTCGAGGACAAGTCTGGGTCATACTCTGAGCAATGACAGACGCTGGGTCTGATACGATGATGGGGGAGGCAGTGACGTTGGTACGAAGGGAAAGTGCGTTGGTAGTGACAGGTGATAATGGGAAAGAAGTAGTTCGTTATGAACCCAATGTGCGGAATGATATCCCTGATTGGGTAGTCTCTTTGATAAACAGTATCCAAGCAGAGCTGAACCGAATGGATGCACTGATTACGCAGACTCAAGGAAGCAACATCAAGATCAAAGAAGCATTAACTGAATTGGTCAGAGCATATAAAGCCCTAGTGTCTAGGCAAAACGAGATCTATGACGCTGTGGCCTTGGAAGTCGATAACGTACAAAGGGTGCAATTGGAACATTACTCAGACATCGTTGCCCAGTCCCAGGTATTCGCAGCCAATGTTAGCGCTGCAATTGCCATTGTGAAAGCACAGTCTTCGGAAGCATATGAGGAGCTACGCCTGGCCCTTGGAATGCAAATACAGTCCTCATCAGGAGCATGGACATCTCTCTCTGGCATATTGGAAAAGAGGGAAAGACCTCAGGAGAGGCTCGCTCTCCAAGTACATACACAGTCAGAAGAACTTACCAGTGTCAAGCGGATGGCCAACGAAGAGGCCAAGAGAGTCACAGAACTCAAGAAGAAGGCTGACGCTGAGAAGAAGCAGAGAGAGTGTGATAAAAGGAAGACTCGAAGGGACATGGAGAAAAGGTTTCGGGAATTTACATGGACCCTTATGACCAGGCTATCGGACGAATCCACCAAGAAATCTATCAAGTCCCTAGCAAGATCTGTCCTTGGGCATCAAGAAGGAGATATCAAACCAAGTGAAGAAGGGTTCTACCTTCGTTACTCTATAGGTGTAATGGCAGCATATGGCAGGGTAACCGCCCAACCGCCAAGTATATAGTCAGCTCGTGCGAGTGCTCTTGCACGCCATCGATAACCTTACCTATTGAACCCACCTACTATCTTATTCTCGAATCCACGTGTGCAACCGTATCTACACTCATATCTACACGTACGAGGACGTACGTCTTTACACTGTTATCGATCTTTAGCAATTGGATACGTTTCGCTCACAGGATTTCGTGAATTACCCCTTTTCTACGCGTTACTACTCGCTATCTATCATCGAGAAATCACACACGCGATCTACATTCGAGATATTCTACGAATCGACGAGAGATTACCTCGAGATATCATACGGGTCTCATTATCCCTTTTTTTGACGCGTCACATTGAGCTCAACGCGATGTCGAAAAGACGGAAGAAAGCCGAAGACGAAATAAGATCCAAAGACGAAGACCCAAAGACGAAGTAAGACGAGCATCTGTAATAAAGCATATGTTGGCATACTATACCACTTGGCCAAAAGGCAACTATGACACCACTTGTGTTATCCAACAACCCCTTATAACCGGTACTTCCTCTGTGGCCTTTACATTATCCCCTCTTTTAGATGGACATGTGCTCAGGTCCTAGGCAAGCCAGTCTAACATTATAAGGTATGCCCCCAGGAATTAAACCCTGTAAGCCTGATTGTCACTTTCCCTTCTTGGCGAGTCTTATTTGCTCACACTGGGAATTGATCCACTGTTACACCTCACAAGTTGTACATCACCAAAGGCCATCAGAGCGGGGTCACCTACGATCACTCGATGATAGCCGCATCGGGATAGTATAAGCGCCATCCTTGGACGTCATCGAAACTACACAAGATATCACTCGCACTCAACGAAATCAGATGAGCTGTCATGCAGTCAACCACACCACTGATAAGGAGTTAAAGGTGGTTATTGGGACGATCCCCTGCCAGCTCATGCCATCGATAATGCGAAGGCAGTTGAGAGGCTGCAGATACGAAAGCACCTGCGTTTGCAGCATAGCTGACGAAGCCTCTTATGTCCCTCTCGATCGAAAGGATACCATTCGCCTGGAAGCAAAGAGATCGAAAGGATACGATAGGTCCGGACCACAGAAGTCTGAAGGTCTGCTGTCAGTAGGGGTTCTATTCGTCTGAGTTAGAGATCTGAGCGGAAAGATACGGAAGGTCCGATGGAGCGCTGAAGGGCATGAAGGGCATTGGAGCGAAGGGAAGGTTAGGTAGAAGAGCTCATGAGAAAAAGCATAGATAGAAGTAATTGTTAGAGCGAGAGGATAGAGGTATAAAGACCTCTAGAATCTTCGAGGGTAGAAGGGGCAAGCTTCTTGACGAGGAGAACAAGCCTTAACAATATACACATTGGAAAGCCAAACATCTTTGTCTTGAATCTTTATCTTTAGTGACTTTCACATCCTGAGCGAATCTTCATAACTTCCATCGCAAGCAAGTCCTGAAAGCAGTAAGGATACTACTTGTACTGGTAAACCTGGAGTGACGCTCCCGGTGTTACATCCACGGACCTTGTTGGTGTCATACTGTAATAAAGTATATGTTGGCATACTATACCACTTGGCCAAAAGGCAACTATGACACCACTTGTGTCATCCAACAACCCCTTATAACCGGTACTTCCTCTGTGGCCTTTACAGCATCTCGGTTCAGTGTTTTGAGTATCTTTATGGTCCCGAGGCCGCTCAGGCGACTCGGGCTACCATACGAACCGGCATTCATCTCCACCCGGGCCTTGATGGGCAGGAGGTGATGTCTGCGAAGGAGAGTTGAAGGTCGAAGGGTAAGGTCGAAGGGCAAAAGTCGGAGGGCAACCAAATGTCGAAGACAAAGCGAAGAGTAGTCGATGATGGATGGGATGACTGTACCTACGATCCGGATTTCAAGCGGACGCGATCACGATCATTGTTTGCACTGAAGTGCACCTTATCGTTTGCACGGAAGTGCACCTGAATCGGAATTCGAAGCGCCCTTGACGATTACCTTTCTACAATCTGAGCGGAAGCTCTGAAGTGCACTTGACGATTACCTTCCTACGATCTGAGTGGAAGCTCTCAAGCGCACTTGACGATTGCCTTCCTCCGAACTGAGCGGAAGCTCCGAAGCGCACCTACGAGCATCAGCATTGCACAGACGAAGTGCACTTACGGAGAAAGACTACCGAGGGCACAAGCTTTGCGCTAGCTAAGCGCACTTGATTGATATTGTAAGTTCGATCTTCTCTTGGATACTCACGAGTTAGATAATCGGCGAATCACATACGATTGATACGTGATGTGACCTTCGAATCTGTCAATGACATCCGACGCGACGCCGATTCACACCTCCAAGCCTACACGATGAAAGCTACAATATGCCGAGGGCTTGGATTTGGAGATATGGAGATATGGAGATATGGGTCAATTGGACAATTCCTTCTCTTCTCTTCTCTTCGTTTCTTAAGGATCTCGGCCCGGTATAGATGGCGTCGGCACGGGTTTTACCACCTTCCACTGGAGGTGGATTTTCCCGTGCACTGGATCCGCCGTGAGGTCGCCGTGATGGCACCGATTGGTAGCGGGATTTACGAGGGCGTACGAGGGTGTACGAGCTTGGATTTGTTTCTTCTTCTCTTCATGTACAGGTATGCAGCCCAGGAGGTCTGCTGATAAAGAGGGGGATGATGTAATGGCGGCATATGGCAGGATAACCGCCCAACCGCCCAGTATATAGTCAGCTCGTGCGAGTTCTCTTACACGCCATGGATAACCTTACCTATTGAACCCACCTACTATCTTATTCTCGAATCCACGTGTGCAACCGTATCTACACTCATATCTACCCGTACGAGGATGTACGCCTTTACAATAGGTACCAAAGGAGAAGGATATTGGGTTAAAGAAGTCATTACTCCGGATCCGGAAGAAGCCCCACCGCCACAAGGAGGTTCTGGTTCGGAATCTGGCCTCTCTGGCTCTGAAGATGAGGAAGGAGGCAGAGGTGGTGGTGGTAGTGGAAGCGGAGGATGTGGAGGAGGTAGAGGCGGAGGTGGAGGTGGAGGAGTAGGAGGTGGAAGTGGAGGAAGTAATGCTGGAAGTTTACATCCAAGTCAAATACCCCTACCTCCTTCTGGCAGCACACACAATAGTACGCCACCTCCCAATCCTCGCATACCAGCCAGATCCTCCAAGAAAGGCAAAATAAAAATGCCTCCAGTCATCAAGGGGGATAAGAAGGATCCCAAGGATATTTATCGAAGGTGGATCTGATCAGTGGAACGTTATCTACAGTACTTCCGCGACGAATTCCACGATGATATTTACAAGATCATATGGATTGGAGAGCTCTTAGAAGTCAAGGCCCTAGCCTGGTATGATAACCGCGAAGATGACATGAAGAAGTTCTTCCAGGTTGATAACTGGAAGTCTTTCACCAGTACGATGGAAGAAAGATTCGTTGATAAGCAAGAGGAAGAGAAATCCCTGCGAAAGATGAATGATCTGAAGTACACTGGTGATATTGAGGACTACCTGATGAAGATGGAAACCCTCAATTTTTGAGTATGTCTCAGCGGAACCTCTTACATCCATTCCCTTAAACAAGGAACAAACGAGAAAATTTTGGATCGAATGTCAACTGCAGAAGTACCACCCAAAGATGACAAAGCCTTCATCGAGTTAATGAGGCGAGTGGGTGTATCATACGAAGATCGGTTGGCAGAAAAGAATAGATCTCTTCAAAATCGTGACAACTCCCAAGGCAAGAAGGGAAACAAGTGAAAGAGAGATGAACACCAGGGGCAAGATAAGAACCAAGAAAAGAAGCCAGAGAAGAACAAAGGTTCTGATCCAAAAAAGCCTCGAACAGAGAAGAAGGGACCAAAGCCTATTCACTCTGATAAGGCCGAAGCCCTTAAGGGTATTCCTGAAAGTCTGATAGAAGCCAGAGCCAAACGCAACGAATGCAAGCATTTTGGATCCTCTGAACATGATCGATGGTTCTTCTGCAAGAATCCCATCAAGGCCTTATCAAGCAAAAAGAACAAGAAGCCCAAGGATAAGGAGGAAGCTCCGAAGCAGGAGGCTACAGCCTCCAGTTCGAAGGTCAGACCAAGGAGCTTGGCTGACAGGATTACAGCGTCTGCAACTCACGCACCTTCGAGGAGGTTGTATGAGGTAGATTCTGATGGTATGGAAATTGACGATTGAGAGACGCTGGGTTTCTTATGTCATTTCATACGTTTAGGATTGCGATCTTTCCATTTGGGTATAAATACCCACAAACTGTTACGTCTTGAAGTTTAGTTTTAATGAGAAATGATTTCTTTCTATACAAAAGGGTACCTGAGGATGAGTTCAGTACTCGAAATATGCTGGTCATATAGTACCCAAGTGCATACATATGACTACCACATTATCAAAACAATTATAACCACCTCTACACATATAACTACCGCTAGAACCACAATCAGTTGCGGCTGAAACTGTGTCGAAAGGCAGTTCATCATGGTTTCTATACGAAAAGACAGAAAGCATAAGGCCTTGGCCGATGCACCTAAACCTCAACTTAAGAAAGCAAAGCAGTTACCCCCAGAACCAAAGACTAATTCAAGACCCACAGTACGCATGTTTGCATCATTGAAGGACAAGATAAATGTCCTGGTTAGAGTCCTTTTGGATAAAGGATGTGATACACCTATGATGTCAAAGCAGTTGGGCGAAACTAATGGTGTTCCATTGGTTACTCGAATCAAACCAAAGTCAGTTGAGAACTTCAATGGCGAGATTGTAGAAGGAGCTGGATAGCAATACATCTTTCCAGTTACGCTTCGGTACGAAAGTCATTATACTAAAGAAACCTTCTAAATCGGACCTATGGAGTCAGCAAATGATATCATGTTACCTTACTGGTGGATCGTCAAGCATGGAGCACTCAGGGGAACCACTGAAGAAGGTGATAAGCTCCAATTCACATCGAAGCTTTGTCATCAGCACTGCACAAAGGCAGCAATCCGCACCTTCTCGATTGAAGATGACGATGCCATCCTCAAGTTTGGTATTGATCCATGATGGATCAGAGTAATTGGGTCTATGCATATCAATGCAGCAGGTGAAATGGAGATCGATTGGGTCGAGCGAATTCCATGGCAGTATCGAGTCTTTCAGTCAGTTTATAATGGAGAAACTGCCAACACTTTACTGCCACATCGATCATTTGACCATGCAATAGACTTAAAGGATGGGGAACAGCAACCGTGTGGTCCCATCTATGCTCTTTCTGAAAAATAACTTTTGGTCCTCAAGAAGTATCTAAAGGAAATGCTCGATTTTCGCAAGATTCGTCCAAGCAAGTCGCCACCAGGAGCACCAATACTCTTCGTCCCAAAGCCTCATTGAAGGGGTTTAAGGTTGTGTATGGATTACAGAGGACTCAACCGCTGCAGGATTATGAATCGGTATCCTTTCCCACTTATGAATGAACTTAGTGACTGAGTTACTGGCTCAAAGCCTTTTACGAAGATTGACCTGAAGGCTGGTTACAATCTTATTCGAATAAAGCCTGGTAATAAATGGAAAACAGCATTTTGTACGAGATATGGACACTATGAATATTTGGTCATCCCCTTTGGATTGGCAAATGCGCCAGCCTCATTCCAAGATATAATGAATGAGATCCTGAGAGACCTAATTGATCATGGAGTTGTGGTGTATATAGATGATATCCTCATCTATACCAAAGATGAAGAAGAGCATGTACGATTGACAAGAGAAGTCCTTCGTAGGTTACAATAAAACAACTTGGCTATCGCACCAGATAAGTGCGAATGGCACCAGAAACAAGTTGAATTCCTTGGTTATATCATATCAGGAGAAGGTGTCAGCATGGCAGAGGACAAGATTGATACAATCCTGAAATGGGAGATGCCAGATGCAGTCAAGGACATTCAGTCATTCTTAGGATTTGCCAATTTCTACCGATGCTTCATTAAGAACTTTTCGAGAATCTGCAGACCATTGACAGACCTAACCAAACAAACTGGTGAACGGTTCGATTGGAAGGCAAACCCACACTGTCAACAGGCTTTTGATTTGTTAAAGAGGTGTTTCACTGAGGTACCAATCCTTCGTCACTTTGAACCTGAACATCATGTGGTTATTGAGACTGACGCCAGTGACTTCGCCATCGGCGCTGTTCTTTCCCAAGTGATTGATGGACGATTACACCCTGTGGCCTACCACTCTCGAAAGATGGATAAGGCAGAGATTAACTATGAGATCCACGATAAGGAGATGCTAGCAATAGTATCTGCCTTTAAGGAATGGAGACGGTATCTCGAAGGTGCAGCCCATCAAATCAGTGTGTTTACTGATCACAAGAATCTTGAGTACTTCACCACTACTAAGATACTGAATCGGAAACAAGCCCGATGGGCACGGGAACTAGCTGGTTATGACTTCAAGCTATTCTATCGACCAGGCAGTGCAAATGGAAAACCAGATGCATTATCTAGGCATTCGGAGTACTGCCCTAAAAAGGGGGGAGGCAGTATCGAAGAAAATAAAAATCAACCAATACACCGCGTTTTAAGACCTGATCAGTTGGTAACATCTGAAGGGGAAACAATCCTGGTGACAGCAGCGAAGCTACGAGGAGAACAGATAATGATTTCTTCTGCTACATTGAGGTCAATCCCAGTAGTCAAGTTCAATTCTTGGTTATTAGAAGCAGTGGTAGGTGCTGCAAATAACGATGCTGCATGGCAGGAAGATTACGTTAGAGCAATGGAAGGAAGTCCAATCCATGACATCTCTTTTGAAAACGAAGCCCTTTATTATAAAGGCAGGCTGTGGATCCCAGACAATCTACAGTTACGAAAACAGATATTCGAAGCAGAGCATGATTCGAAGGTAGCAGGATATATGGGACAGGACAAGACAATTAAGTTGGTTCGAAGGAACTTCTTTTCGCCAGAGATGGAGAAATTCATTGAAGACTACGTCCGCTCATGCTCTGAATGCCAGAAGAACAAAGAAGCTCGTCACACTCGCAATGGACTTCGACAACCTCTCGAATTAGCATACCGTCCATGGGATTCAATCTCTATGGATTTCATCATCGATCTACCTATATCTGATAGTTGTTCATCGGTCTGGGTTATTGTTGAAAGGTTCACAAAGATGGTACACTTTATACCACTTAATGATGGCGAGAAGAAAGCCACAGACCTGGTCAAGATCTTCCTGAAAGAAGTATGGAGATTCCATGGTCTGCCAAAGAACATTGTATCAGACAGAAATTCCACATCGGGAAAAAAACAATGTCGCGCCCAGGCCGTACGTGGGTCTAGGGCGCATCGGATGCTTCGATCGAAACCTGTTGAACGTCGTCATAGAGGGACACTGCACGTACATATATACAATCCCTGGCGTTGCGGTTGCACCTCCTGACGCAGCGTTTCTTACTGTCGCAGCTCTACAGTGCACATAATTCTTACTGTCGCAGCGATGCAGTGTGATTACCTTTTGATCCATGAGTCCAATGTACACTTTGACATAACGCAATGTTCACAGTATGCGAAGTTTATACGATGCCCTGAATTGCACTCACATCTCAGGTGACGGAAACAGTGCAGTGACGTTACTGTTGACGATGTTTGATATTGTAAGGACGTACGTCCTCGTATGGGTGTATACGTTTAGATACGGTTGCAAACGGGAAATAAGCAATATAGATCAATTGTACGGTATGTAGGTAAGATAATCGCTAGCGTGCCAAAAGCACTTCGCGAGGTGATTATATATGAAGGGCGGTTACCCGGCCTCGGAAGCCAAGTGCACCTGGGAAGGCCAAGTACGCTCGGGAGCCAAGTGCGCTTGAGAGCCAAGTGCGCTTGAGATCCAAGTGCACTTGGGAGTGCCAAGTGCACCTGGGAGCCAAGTGCACCTGGCACCGCCATTACATCATCCCCCTCTTTATCAGCAGACCTCCTGGGCTGCAGCATATATACATTAAGAAAGACAAGATAAGATGCGTACGCCTTCGTACGTCTGT
>MU122203.1:85540-100177 GCA_014904905.1 Wilcoxina mikolae CBS 423.85 | reverse complement strand
ATATTCCTATTGGCTGAGTCGCACCCACGTTACACAAAATCATTTCTACCATTCTCCCCTAACCCTCTAGTAACCTCGAGATAAAAGAAGCGACGACTATCGCAGAAGTGGACAAAGAATTCACCACCAACAACAGGAACGACGAACAAGACATGCTCAATCGCCGAGTACAAGCGAGGAAGCAGGAGGGGAAGAAACAAAGAAGTTGTAAAGAGATACAAGAGGAGCATACTAGGGAAATCGGGAACGACATAGAAAACCGGATGAATAAGGAAACGGCTCAACTTGAAGACACCCTCCCCCAGGTATATAAAGAGCCCCCCCCTCCCACGTTCCTAAGGAAAGACAGTCACTGCACTGTATCGTTCAACCCTTCTTGCACACCGACGACTGCATCCAATATCACCATCTCAACCATAACCGATGACCGACATGAGGTTTACATCAATCAACGACATTACGGCAGCACTCAACGATGCCATGGATTTTGAAGCGTCCTTAACCACCACCACCGCCGCTACGAATCTCGACTCCACCACCATCGCAGCCACCACCACCGGAGCCGCCACCACCACAGCCACTACCACCGCCGTTACTACGCATGCCTCCTCCTCGTATATCTCTACTATCGCTAGCGATCCTTCTCCAGTATCCCTTTCATCGGAGACATTATCACAACTCAGCAGGGATTTTTTCTCCAATAGACCTGTCGGATCGTTACAAGAAGCCGTAGAGATTGCCGTTCGGGAATTTTCCCCTCAAGGCCAGGCTGATTTCATGCTCAAGGTCTATGACCTCTTTGGCGACATTACCGATGCAGCCAACACCCAAGTCGCATGGCTATCGAACTTCGCGGAGAGAAACCTAGACTGGAGGAAGTTGAAATACAAACGGTACAACGACTTCCTAAAGGCCCTCGATCGCTCCGGCAGGGTAAGAGAGATGATTAAGCAACACCACTCTGCCCAGCAGAGGCAGGCATGAGCAGCAAAGAATCTGGGAGACCTCTGGCAACACAATCCCGAACTCCAGGAAATCCTAAGCGACTCCAGCGGAAGTGAGAAGTGGCTGCGATTAACCGCGATCGCCAGCCAAACATCCAGAGATCCCGAATTAGCGAAGAGATGCCTCAATCGTGCATACGTCGACCGCCTCACCAAGCTAAACCGGAAGTCGAAGGCCAACAAGTGGTATACTTCCGGAGACTTCCAGGAAGCTAAAAAGTTGTTGGATCATGGCTGCCCTCAGTTGGGAGAAGGAATCGACTACAAAGCTATGGGCTTGAAATGGTACCGGGGGTTAGTAATGCCACTTAGTTATTACCCTGGCATGGATGACCGCAATCATGCCAACCAACTTCGCACCATCTCACCATCAGTACCGCCTGCCGACCATGGGATACCCGTACCACCTCCATCCCCCGATAATAGCAAGATGCTCCCACCTCCAACCCCGCCAACCAAGGAAACTGGGATGGAAGAGGAAAAGGATGGGAGTAACATTGGAGAACTCTTGATGGATCTGGCCGAGGACGAGTCTCGGGATGGAGCAGGCACCGAAAAAGAGGCCGATACGATCCCGCCAACCCCCGTCGAAAAAGAAGGCGATACGATCCCGCCAACCCCCGTCGAAAAAGAGGCCGGTACGACCCCAGAGAAGTCTACCAATCCCAAGCAGAAGGGTACCCAAAAGACCGGCCGGCCTTCCACTCCCAACAGCGAAAGCAGCAGTTCCGACGACGACACCGAGAGTGAAGAACACGTCAGCGGCTGTCTAGATTGGCTCGGCCTCAACCCGGACCTCAAGAGAATGTTGGACGATGAAACAAGGATGTTGGCATACCACGAGAGAAACATGGGGAACAACGCCGTACCCATCTTCCAACAGGCAGTGAACGAAGACCCTGAGTTGTTTATAGAAGCTCGGGCACAAGTCTCGGCGGCCGTATACGCGATGCGTGAGGCGATAGTTCGGTTCGATACTCGGCTTGGCAACATCTCGTACTTCGCAAGAGGCCATGGGAAAAGAAAGGCAGATGCGGAGGGTAGCAGGAACAAGCGAGTGCGTAAGGAGTGAGAGCCTGGAGGGTTTTCCTTGGGTTTATGGGTTTCTTTTGGGTTTATGGTTTTCCTTTGGGTTTATGGTTTTTTTAGGTTTATGTTATTTCGTATGTTCTTTCGGGGTTGGGTATAAGGTTATATGGGATGAAAGAAGAGAAGTGTGCTTCGCACAAAGGGCCAGGGAGGAGTTGTGGCGGGAAAATCCGTTTTTCACCACCACCGCCACTCAGTTTGGCAGGGGGAGCTGGAGGGTAGGGGGACGTACGGAGATACAGGGATGACGGGGATGGACTGAGCGATGGGGAGTATATATTTGGTTGACTTCGGGGTAGATAGCCATCAGACAGAGGGAAAATACACACTCTATCTTTCCCAACTCTTGGTTTCGTTCAGACCCTCCGAAGACTCCGTAAATCCACCCAATTTGCGTGGTTCCTCACAGCCGGGTATCCTATCATATTCTCTCACCCTCTTCCTACGCTCCTCAAGCCAGAACCGTTCTTTCTCACGAATTCCCTTTGAATGCTGTGAGAGGTGCAGCGGAGTGTTGACGAAAGGCCCCTCTGCATTCCAGCCCCGCCGTTTCACCACAACGGCCTGAAAGCAGTAAGGATACTACTTCTACTGGTACACCTGGAGTGATGCTCCTGGTGTTACACTCTGGAATCTGTAAGGGCATACGTCCGTGTACGGCCTCGTATAAGAGTATTAGGGTAGATAGGGTTGCAAACGAGGATTCGAGAATGAGGTAGATTTAATAGGTAAGGTTATCGATGGCGTGCAAGAGCACTCGCACGAACTGACTATATACTGGGCGGATGGGCGGTTACCCTGCCATAGGCCGGCCGCCATTATATCATCCCCCTCTTTATCTGGAGACCTCCTGGGCTGCATACCCATACATGAAGAGAAGAAACAATCCAAGCTCGTACGCCCTCGTACGCCCTCGTGAATCCCGCTGCAGATCGGTACCGCTCGAGGGTGACCTTTCGGTGGATCCGGCGCACGGGGAAAGTCCACCTCCAGTGGTAGGTGGTAAAACCCGTGCCGACGCCATTTTTACCGGACCGAGATCCAATAAGAAGAGAAGAGAAGAGAAGGAGAAAACAAGAAGAAGGAAACGTCCAATTGACCCCTGTAACCTCCAGATCTCCATATCTCCAAAGTGGCTCGGCAGCACCAAGCTCCATGTCAATATCCAAGCCCATGCATCTGTACCTTCCGTAGTGCAGCCTCGGTGGTGCTCGTATCGGTAAACGTCATTGGCTCTCGTCATCAATCGTATGTGGTTCGTCGTTTATCTAACTCGTGAGCATCCAAGAGAAGATCGAACTTACAATATCAATCAAGTGCGCTTAGCTCACGCAAAGCGTGTGCCCTTGGAAGCCCGCCTCGCGGTAACTTCGTACGTCCATTAAGTGCCATTCGTGTAATCATTGTCCGTAAGTGCACTTCGTCTGTGCAATGCTGACGCTCCGAAAGTGAGCTTCGTTCGTGGATGCTAACGCGTCGTAGGTGCGCTTCGGAGCTTCCGCTCAGCTCGTAGGAATGTAATTGTCAAGTGCGCTTCTGAGCTTCCGCTCAGTTCGGAGGAAGGTAATCGTCAAGTGCCCTTCAGAGCTTCCGCTCAGATCGTAGGGAGGTAATCGTTAAGTGCGCTTGAGAGCTTCCGCCCAGATCGTAGGAAGGTAATCGTCAAGTGCGCTTCAGATCGTAGAAATGTAATCTTCAAGTGCGCTTCGTATTCCGATTCAGGTGCACTTCCGTGCAAACGATAAGGTGATCGCGTCCGCTTGAAATCCGGATAGTAGGTATGGTCATCCCATCCGTCATCGACTACTCTTCGCTTCGTCTTCGACATTCGGTTGCGCTCCGACTTTTGCCCTTCGACCTTGCCCTTCGACCTTGGACTCTCCTTCGCAGACATCACAACCTGCTCATCAAGGCCCGGGTGGAGATGAATGCCAGTTCGTGTAGCGGTAGCCCGAGTCGCCTGAGCAGCCTCGGCACCATAAAGATGCTCAAATCAAAATACTGAACCGATATGCTCGTCTTACTTCGTCTTTGGGCCTTATACCGTCTTTGGGTCTTATCTCGTCTTCGGTTATCCTTCCGTCTTTCGACTTCGCGTTGAGTTCGATGCGACGTGTCAAGAAAAGGGGTAATGAGACCCGTAGGATATCTCGAGGTAATCTCTCATCGATTCTTAGAATTTCTCGAGGGTAGATCGCGTGTGTGATTTCTCGATGATAGGTAACGTGTCGAAAAGGGGTAATTCACGAATCCCGTGAGCGAAACGTATCCAATTACTAAAGATCGATAACAGTGTAAGGGCGTACGTCCGTGTACGGCCTCGTATAAGTGTAGATACGGTTGCAAACGTGGATTCGAGAATGAAGTAGATTCAATAGGTAAGGTTATTGATGGCGTGCAAGAGCACTCGCACGAACTGACTATATACTGGGCGGATGGGCGGTTACCCTGCCATAGGCCGGCCGCCATTACAGAATCTTCGAGGGTAGAAGGGTAAGCTTCTTGACAAGGAGAACAAGCCTTAACAATATACACATTGGAAAGCCAAATATTATTGTCTTGAATCTTCTTAGTGACTTTCACATCCTGAGTGAATTTTCATAACTTCCATCACAAGCAAGTTCTGAAAGCAGTAGGGATACTATTTGAACTGGTCAACCTGGAGTGACGCTCCCGGTGTTACACAAATATACAGTGGCACAACAGGATACACTGTGGCAGATACATGACAGCAGATAGACTGTTGCAGATTCACTGGGTGATACTATATGACAGTTCCATATACGCAACAGCAAATACACATTGATGAATATACTATAGTAGATTGTAATACATAGCAGCAGGTAACTAGAAGTGAATATATAGCCTGAGTGGCTGATCTGTATACACACCAGCAGATACACAGTATAGGATATAGTGTGGCTGATATATATAGTGCATATACAGCGTCACAGGCCTATATTCAGTATGGATGTATAGTGGTGGATAAGTACAGTGATAGATATATATTGGTGGATGAAAAGTAGCAAATTCTGCATCACTGTGGTGGATAGAGATCAGTGGATATATAGTGGTGTGGTGTAAAATACCGTTCCCACCACTAAATTCATGAAAAGAGTGGATTCGCTGGTGGGTTAGGGTTGTTGAGGCTCTGCATCATGCCATGGCCAGGAGTTCAGACTTCATATTGGCGTGTGTGACACGCATCCAATAATCATCTCATCTCTTTGCTTCTTCTCTCTTTTTGTTTCTTAGTTAAGAGCCAATCAAGAATAGTGTTGGCAACGAAGCTGACTAGTCCGAGTCGGATCGAACCGAGGTTAGGTTCGAGGAGGGTTCGATCCGAACGAACCCTAGCCACCAATGGTTCGAACCGCTCGGCCACGAATCAAACTATACTCCTTGGCGGTTCGTAAGCAGTTTGTGAGGGATCAGAGGTGAGGTTCGAACGGCCAAAATTGGTCTCGTTCAAGCTCATACCAGCTTTCTCATGGTCATACAATGGTCTATGGGCTTTATCGTCGCCATAACTCGCAGTAGTCAATTGATTGATTCACAAATGTATTGTTAACTATATACAAAAAAATAAGGTAGATCTTGGATGCACTTGGAACAGTACTTGGACGCGATCGGGCCGGGCTGGCTCTCGACTGGCTGGACGCAATCGAGCCGGGGCTGGCTGGAGATGGTCAAGCTGGGCTGGCTCTCGACTGGCTTGACGCGATCGAGCCGGGGCTGGCTGGAGACTGGCTTGACGTGATCGAGCCGGGGCGGGCTGGAGACGGTCGAGCTGGGCTGGCTCTCGACTGGATGGACGCAATCGAGCTCAGGCTGAGCTGCCTGTACGAGCAAGTTAAAACTCATACACGGAAGTAAAAGCTTCTATGAGATACTTAGCACGTAAGGTTCGCTAACCGGTTCGCACGAACCCACAAATTTGACGAAAGTTCGTGGCAAACCTCGAACCAGCTTGGTTCGACTGAACCTCAGTTCGATTCGAACTGCAATTGACGAACCCTAACCCTCATTCGATTCGTGTGAATCAACCCGGTTCGTCAATTTCCTCGAACTAGAGCGGTTCGTTGCCAACACTAATCAAGAATCATCTCGCTGAAGCTACTCCATTCTAACGTTCCTTGAAACGAAGCTGCACTTTTGCAGCTTCCTATTGGTCGCTGCTGTGCGATAATGCTTTTCACGGGATTTCTCTCACAATTGGAGCCCAAAGGTGGAATTCATTTCGGTATGTGAGTACAGGAAAGTAAGCTTGCAGTACGACACTAATTGACGAACCGAGTGACCACACGAAAGTTGGAACGGGTAGCAAGTAGGTCTAGAACAAATACGACGCATCACGAAGTGAGAATATTTTATTCACCATCACGATAATGAACATCGCGAGTAACGTCATCATCATCACGAACCCCGGCCTGGAGATCGCGGAATTAGTTGTGGAGACCATCTTACACCAGTACCGGAATCGATTTCCGCTTCCAAATGCTCCAGGTGCCCCAGCTTTCTGTGGGTGAGATGTGACAACTATCCTTAACAAGTACGAGATCTTGCCAGCTTTTACTGCCACTGATGTCACCGAAAGCAGCGTTATCGCTGTGTTTCTGTATTACTGCATGCAAGCCCCACAAGTGCGAGAGAAAGTTATGATGATGTGCAGCAACACAGATCGTGACTGGGCTGCGCTCAAGACGCAGATGTTGGATGTGTTTCGGTACAGCTACAGCAGAACTGATTCACTCGTCAACAGGCGTCAGTATCTCGAGCAACTCTGTGTGACCTTCAGAGATAGCTATGGAGGGCATGACCATGAGGAATTCGGAGGTCTTGATCAAACGGAATCCCACAAGTCGTTTCTCAGCACCAACGATCACATCAGTGGAGTGGTCACCGAACGCCAGATAATGTGCCAGTCAGAGAGGACCGAGATGCTTTTGCGTGCACTTCCGACATAGCTCTGGAGGAAGGCGGTCACCAAGCTCGCCATCCATCTGCTTGAGCCGAGCACGTTAGACCATGGCAAGCTCCACAGTTGCGTCACTGCCATGATCACTGCAGCGGAAGCCCTTGATATATTTGGATTTATGGCTCCCAAGTCTCCCGCAACTACTGAAATGACCCCATCATCTTCTCTGGCCTTTTCAATCTCCATGGCACTCACTGTACACACGGCTCCCACACTTACCATGGCCGCCGAGACTCTGACAATTTCCGTCGCACCCACAATTTCTTTGGCGACAGCAACGTCTCCCCTGGCAACTTCTACTCGGGCTCCTTCTCCTCCAGCTCCTTCTCCGGCTGAACAAGACCTGCAAGCCCGCCAATGCCATTTCGTCAATCCGTACCGTGTAAGGTCCAATATTCCATGCTGACAAGAGTCTGCATATCTTTGCCGCCCGAACGACCCTGTGAAGCCATACAGTCAGAAGCGCATACTGCAGGAAATTGATTGCAAGCCACGCTACTACTACGCCTATGACCACAACTCCCGGAAGTGTGCCAACCTCCATGCAGATCTTGAGAAAGGTCTCATCAGCATCAATGACAATGGTCAACTACTTTTTGGACGTACATGTAGTGAGATACCGATGGAATCAGTTATTCATGACTACTGTACGATGAGGGATTACACACGGACCGAAGCTTGGTTACTGCTGCCACCGTCGCCACCGTCACCGCCCCCTGCCTGCCCGCTTTTATCATCACTGCCGCCACCACCACCACTGTCACCACCACCACAACCGCCACCAGCACAATTGTCATGTACATCTGTACTGCTCCCATCACCGGAACAATGGACCTAGCTAGTGTGAGAGGTTATGGAGCACTTCGCACTGCCTCGCCCAAGACAAACAACCCACCCGTCACCTCCTGCACGAAAGACCCGGAAGCTCGAACAGTGGCGATCGCACTGTTTGTGACCAGGTGTGCTTCGCACAAAAGGTCAGGGAAGGGAAAATCCTTTTTCCATTCACTGGCCGGAGGTGCACTTGGCGAGAGGCAAGCATGGAAATGAGAGCGTACTTGGGAGGAACAAAAGCGTGCAGGTATTGAGGAGAAAAGCGGAGCATACGGCTAGTCCAGCAGAGGTCATGGGATTGAACACCGTCTCATCAAACCGGGACGATGGAGGGGAGGATACGCATTTTGAGGGGATGATGTTGAGCACCGTCTCGTTAAACTGGGACGAGAAGGCAGGAGCGGAGAATTCAGGGTAGATGCTGCAGAGGAGTATGTTGAGCACAGACTTACTAGACTGGGACGACATAGGATACCGGTTAAATGCTGAGCAGAAGAACAATGTGAGCACCGTCTCTTTTTACCGGCACAACATAGCTGGTTTGGAGGATATTGAACACTTTCTCGTTAAATCGGGACTATATGGCTGGAGCGCAGGATACAGTGTAGATGCCGAAGTGGGGAACCAGTAAGTATTGTCTCGTTAAACCGGGATAAATGGATGTAGAGGAGGGAACTGCTGGAGTGGAAGACAGGGGAACGACGTTGGAGGGTTGTAAGCACCGTCTCATTGAACCGGGACAATCAGCACCGACTGCAACCAGGATGACAGGCACCGACCTTAAACGTGACGACAAGTGTGTGGAGAAGAGGATATTGTTCGAAGATCGGGTAGAACAGATGGCCAGGAGGATCTTGTAGGCATGGAGAGGGTCGTGGAGCAAGGGAATGAGGTGCTTCGCACAAGATGGCCGGGGAGGAGTTGTGGTTGGAGAACTGTTGCCACCACTAAACCCAGGAAAAGAGTGGATTTGCTGGTGGGTTAGGGTTCTTGAGGCTCTGCATCGCGCCATTGCCACAGGTTCAGACTTTATATGGACACATGCGATACGCATCCAATAATCATTGCATCTCTTTTATTCTTCTCTCTTTTTGTTTTTAAGTTAAGAGCCAATCAAGCATCATCTCGTTGGGGCTACTACTTCCCAATGTTCCTCGAAACGAAGATCCACTTTTGCAGCTTCCTGTTGGTCGCTGCTATGCGAGAATCCTTTTGATGGGTTTTCTCTCACAGTGGCTGATAAGAATACACAGCAGCAGATATACACTATAGTTAGTGTTGGCAACGAAGCGGATTAATCCGAGTCAGATCAAACCTGAGCTAGGTTTGCGGAGGGTGAGATTCGAACGAATCCTAGCCACCAATGGTTCGATATCCTTGGGCACGAATCAAACCATGCCCATAAACACTTTCTCATACTCATACTCATGCACTTGATTCACAAATTTATTGATAACTATATACAAAAAAATAAGTTAGATCTTGGATGCACTTGGAACAGTACTTGGACTGGATCGAGCCGTCCTGGATCTCGGATGGCTGGACACGATCAAGTCGGGGCTGGCTGGAGACAGTCGAGCTGTGCTGGCTCTCGACTGGCTGGACGCGATTGAGCCGGGGCTGGCTGGAAACGGTCGAGCTGGGCTGGAGACGGTCGAGCTGGGCTGGAGACGGTCGAGCTGGGCTGGTTGGAGACTGGCTGGACGCGATTGAGCCGGGGCTGCGTGGAGACAGTCGAGCAGGGCTGGCTGGAGACTGGCTTGATATGATCGAGCCGGGGCTGGCTAGAGACAGTCGAGCTGGGCAGTCTGGAGACTGGCTTGACGCAATCGAACCGGGGCTGGCTGGAGAAGGTCGAACTGGGCTGGCTAACGACTGGCTTGACGAGATCGAGCCGGGGCTGGCTGGAAACGGTCGATCTGGGCTCCCTGGAGACTGGATGGACGCGATCGAGCCGTGGCAGGCTGGAGACGTTCGAGTAGGGCTGGCTGGAGACTGGTGTGACGCGATAGAGCCGGGGCTGGTAGGAGAGGCTGGCTGGACGCGATCGAGCTCAGCTTGAGCTGCCGGTACGAGCAAGTTAAAACTCATACATGGAAGCAAAAGCTTCTATGAGATAACGATACTTAGCTCGTGAGGTTCGCGAACCGGTTCGCACGAACGCATAAATTTGACAAAGGTTGGTGGCAAACCTCGAACCAGCTTGGTTCGACAGAATCTCGGTTCTATTCGAATTAGAATTGACGTACCCTAAGCCTGATCTGAATCGTGCGAATCAAACCGGTTCGTCAATTTCTTCGAACTAGAGCAGTTCGTTGCCAACACTAAGTATAGTATATATAGTGGCTAATATATATGGTGGATATACAGCAGCATGAGCTTATATACTGCATGAATTTAATTGCAGATTTTGATATATAGTGGTGATTACACAGTGGCGAATATATATTGGTGGAAAGTCTTGGCGAAAACAGAAACGGCGAAATAAGTCAACAACCACGATAGTAATCGACAAACAGAAACTGGCAATGGACTTTTAGCATCAAATTGACCCCGGAGCGGCACTCCCAGCACCTCTGGACCGCCAGAGGAGGTTGGAAACTCACAGCAGCAGAGCGCGCACGCGACGGACACGACGCGACGACCGAAGACCCAGCGACAATGGCGACCACGAGAGGAGAGAGCCCTACTAGACACACAATTGAGAGGCTAGCAAGTGTGGAAGTTAGGGATATGAAGATGGGAGAAGTAGGACAGACGAATGGCTCGGTGGGCGACACGTCGGGAGAGGCACACGTCATCACAGAAGGCATGACCCTGAAAGAGCCTCTGATGCGAAACGAGAACAGGAAACGGATGAGAAGGGAGACTCCGGAGTCTCCGAGCGCGCCGGGGAACTGGAGAAGCCGGATGGAGAGAACGATCAGGCAGCAGGCACGTGAAGTAGCGCAGCTGCACCGAACTGTCGAGAATTTGGTAAAAGCAATGGAGGCACATGCAGCGCGCGAGGAGGTGCAATGGATCGGCATGAAAGCGTGGTTAGAAGAGAGAGAGAGCAAGTGGGATGCCCGCCATGAGGACGACGTACTGTGGGGGACGGGCATCACAAACATGGTCACGAAGGTTCTGGCGGAAACGGCACCAGGCCAGAAGAAACCAGAGGCCGACAAGGGACTGGAGGCCTCAAAACACGCAGGTACACAGATGATAGAGACGAAGCAGCGACAAGCTGAACTGCAACCGAAACCGCAGCAGCAGCCAACCACGCCGACCCCAACCTCGACCTTGACCTCGACCCCGACTCCGACCCCATCCCCGGCGCCGGCACCAACAGCGAAGCCAACACCGACGAGACGGTGGGAGACAGTTCCACCGCGTAACGAGCGGAAAGCTGTGAGAGCCAAGGCCGTCACCTCTGAGAGAGGGATCACGAGCAGGCCAGTCCCAGCCCCAGCCCCAGCCCCTACAAATGGTTCGAGCATGGCAGACAGGCGCCTGATCCTAAGAAGAGACGAGAGCGTCCCCCTGCCCAACAAGATGGACGAAGAAGTCTCATCCGCAATCAACAGGGCGCTGTTCCGGCAGCAAGCCCCAGCCCAGATCCGTATCATGAACGCACAGAGCAATGCCAAGGGTGCAATAACCCCGGTCACACACCGGAACGCCACAGCGGAAATGGCACTCTTGTACCGAGACGTCATTATCAACACAGCAAGGTCGGTCGACAAAGGGATCATTGATATGGAGGGGAACGAATCATGGGAGAGACTGAAGATCCACGCTGTTCCGCTGGTGAGGTACATGGGCAGAGGCATCAAAGGCCTACAAAAGATGAGAGAAGAAATCCAGGCGGAGAACGAAGGAGTCACGGTCCCTGCACAAGTGATATGGCTATCTAACCCTCTTTCGATCAGGGAGAGACAGCAAAATGGAGAGATAAAGGCATCATCGGTGGTCTTTATTGTGAAGGGGACGAAAGTAGCCAAGAGACTAGTCGAGAAAGGGGTCATCGCTGCAGGAGTAAGGTACAAGGTCGAACCGTACACGAGCGCAGGCCCGGACAGCATGTGCAAGCTCTGCTGCGGGTGGGGCCATATTGAGAGCAAGTGCGGTGGCAGTCAACCTAGGTGTGGCTACTGCTCAGGGCCGCACCGGACAAGCGAGCATCAGTGCAACGTTGTGGGATGCACGTCGCAGAAAGGCGCACTCTGCAGTCACACCCAAGAGAAATGCCCGAACTGCAAAGGGACCCATATCGCATTCAGTGGAAGGTGTGCAAAGAAAACCGAAGCTATCGAAGCGGCCCGAGACACTGGAAGAAGACAACTGGCCAAGTATCAAATGGGAGGAGCCACAGGGGCGAACACAGTGGCACTCGGCACAAGGCAGATGGCGGATACCGGAGGCCAAGAAGGGGAGCCCCCAGTCGTGGAGGTGGAAAGACCCGGGGAGAAGGAGGGGGTGGAGGAGGAGAGGGATGTGACCATGGCCGAGACCGCAGTAGAGGTCGAAATGGGAGCCGCAGCTTCCAATGATTAGAGCAATTCAGCACAACTGCGCCAGGTCTTATGTGTGGACCATGGCCGCGCTAGAGACGAGAGTCAAACGAAGAGCAGATGTGATATGTTTGCAAGAGCCGCCGGACGAAAGAGGAGGAATCGGAATCAACCATCCGGGGTACGAAATTAGAAAAAGAAAGAGAGTCTGGACGGCGGTGCGCAAGGGGAGCGGCCTCGCAACCGACGAGCGGACAGACTTGAGCAGGGGTGCAAACAACGATGTGATTGTGGTCGACGTCAAAAGAAGAGGGGAGAAGATGACGAGGATCATAAATATTTACGACCAGAAGCACGTGCAGACAGGGGAGAGACCAGTGAGGAAGTTAAACTGGCAGGGTATTATTCGGCAGGGAGGGAGCACGGTACTTGCAGGTGACTTCAACGCCCACAGTCAGCACTGGGACCGAAGATGCACAGAACGGAGAGATGCCACGTATTGGGAGGAAATCATAGACGCGCATGAGTTGGAGATCGGGAATGACGGCCAGCCAACTCACTACTGGGTGAGGAATGGCAGTGAGGGCACGTCCGTCATAGACCTAACCCGGGCGAATCGACCAATTGCGAAATGGTCAATTTTGGAGGAGGAGAGCCATGCCACAGATTCCGACCACGAGGTGATAGAATTGGAGGTGGACATGGGGAAGCAGGAAGAAGCGGGTGGAACACAAGTCATAGGGTGGAATCTCGCTGCTATGTCGGAGGAGGATGAGAAGGTGGCGGACAAAGCGTGGAAGGAACTCGAGAAGGAGAGAGCCCCCCTAGATGAGGGCTGCACTGGGGATGAGGTCGAGCGGGAGGCGGAATGGTGCCAGGATGAACTGAGCACAGTGCTGGATGCCACGGCGAAGAAAATAAGGATTTGCGCTCGATCTAAGAGATGGTGGAACCGTGAGATTGAGGAGAAGAGAAGCGCACTTGGGAGAGAAAAGAGAAGGGGACGAATGTAATAAGCAGCGGCCCGGGCAAAGGCAGACCTGCAGATGTCGATCCGGCGGTCTAAGAATCAGATGTGGAACGACTATGTACAGAACCTCAGAGGCGGTAAGGTTTGGAGGGCTGCAAAGTTCGTCAACACTCCAGCGGGGGCGACCGTGGAGGCCCTGACTGATAGAGAGGGGAAGCAAGCAAGCTCTATCACCGAAAAGGAGGAGATGCTCAGATGGGAGTCCTTTCCCCCAAACGTCGACGATCAGTACTACGAACTACCCCCTGCAGGACGAGTACACGAACGGGTTAGTGAAGAAGCAGTCGAAAGAGCCCTGTTCTCGCAGTCAGTCAAGAACGCCCCAGGCACGGACAAGTTGTTGTTCGGGGCCATCCGCCTCCTCTGGAAGTGGAACACAGCGCGAATAGTTGGATTAGCCAGGGCGGTCCTCCGGACGGGTCGGCACCCAGCTGTGTGGAAGTGTGCGAGCGGGGTCGTAATCGGAAAGCCAGGAAAAGACGACTACACGAAGCTCAAGTCTTACTGCACGATCTCCCTGCTCAGCTGCATGGGAAAAGTGGTTGAGAAAGTAGTTGCCGAACTGTTATCCGAAGAGGCAGAAAGAAGAGAACTACTAAGCGAGGGCCAGTTCGGTAGTAGAAAGAGATGGTCAGCCATCGATGCTGCAGCCATCATGGTTGACAGGGTGTACACAGCATGGAAAGAAGGGAACATCGCGGGCGTCCTCCTAATGGACATAAAGGCAGTATTCCCGAGCGTGGCAAGAGGCAGGCTGGTTCATGCGATGAAGTCCAAGCGGATAGATGGAGACCTCATACGATGGACTGCAAGTTTTCTCTCTGAAAGAACGGTGCAGATGGTGATCGAGGGGAATGTAATGCAGAGCCATCCGGTGGAAGCAGGTGTCCCGCAGTGCTCTCCTGTGTCACCAATTCTCTTCGCAATATATACCGCTGGGATGATAGAGTGGGTGGAAGAGAGATTCAAAGGAGTCGAAGGCCTCTCTTTCGTGGATGACCTCGGGTGGGTGGTGACCGGGTGTTACACGTCACAAGTTGTAAATCACCAAAGGCCATCGGAGCGGGATCACCTACAATTACTCGATCATAGCCGCATCGGAATAGTACAAGCGCCATCCTTGGACGTCATCGATACTACACAAAATATCACTCGCACCCAACGAAATCAGATGAGCTGTCATGCAGTCAACCACACCACTGATAA
>MU122203.1:74416-84992 GCA_014904905.1 Wilcoxina mikolae CBS 423.85 | reverse complement strand
AGAACAAGCCTTAACAATATACACATTGGAAAGCCAAACATCTTTGTCTTGAATCTTTATCTTTAGTGACTTTCACATCCTGAGCAAATCTTCATAACTTCCATCGCAAGCAAGTGCTGAAAGTAGTAAGGATACTACTTGTACTGGTAAACCTGGAGTGACGCTCCCGGTGTTACACCGGGAAGGACCTGAACCAGGTTGTTAGGAAGCTCGAAGCCTGCGCGGCGGGCAGCATCGAATGGGCCAGCAGACGGCATCTCCTGTTCGACACCGCTAAAACGGAAGCAGCAATGTTCACACGCAGGCGGGAACATAAGAAGCACCTTCGGCCGAAACTCACAGCCAGAATCAAGGTAGGAAACGGCGTCATTCGGTTTAACAAAGAAGCGACAAGGTGGCTCGGAGTCTGGATGGATGCGCACCTGACGTTCAGAGAGCACCACAACCGATGCCTAAAGAAGGCCAGAGCTGCAGAAGCGAGACTCCACACGCTCACGAGAGTGCACGGAATCGTTCCAGAGTGGGTTAGAGCCATCCAAATAGCTTGCGTTCAAGCTGTCGCGCTATATGGGAGCGAGCTCTGGTGGGACCCAAAAGAAACGGGCAGACGAGAGGACCTCCAACTTCTTTTCAATCAACAAGCCAGATCAACCCTAGGAGCCCTGCCCACGACCCCAGTAGGTGCTCTTATGAGAGACTCAGGGCTCACACCCGTGTGAGTGGCCCTGGAGTCCAGACAACGACGATTCTTAGCCAGGCTGGCGAATGCGTACCAAGGATCCAAGCTGAAAGAGATGCACGACTACCCTGTATCGGATGCACCAATATGCATGGTGATCAAAAAAGAGTATGAACATGGTCGGGAAGCAGAGACCATGCGCTGGCCCAACCCTGACATAGTACCGGCGGTCAAGACGGTCGTACTGAGTGTCGCCGCGGCTAAGAAGGAAGCGACACGCTGGGCGAGAGAGAAAGAAGCCAAAGTAGGTGCGGTGGTCTGGATGTGGTGGACGGACGGATCTCGAACCGACGATGGGAGAGTGGGAGCCGCAGCAGTATGCAAGCACAGAGACGGCTGGAAGTCCTTCCGCAGCCACCTCGGCACCGGGCGAATGGAGGTCTACGATGCGGAGCGGTGGGCAATCGGACTAGTGCTCCGGGAGTCAGTCAAGAAAAGAGATATACTACAGGCAAACGGCGTGACAAAGGTGGCAGTTTTCAGCGACTTGCAAGCAGCCATCCGACGAACAGAGCATCTAGAGCCAGGACCAGGACAACCACTCGCCAGATAGATTAACCGCAACGCGAGAACCCTTCGCGAGCGCTGTATTGGAACGGAGATCCACTGGGTCCCGGGACACACGGTCATCCCCGGGAATAAGGAATCAGATCGCCAAGCGAACCTGGCCCGGGAAGGCCACAGAGCAGGCGCGGTATGGGAACGAGTATACACCTCGGCTGCAAATAGAACCAGGCGGATCACCGAGGCAAGATCGGCCACAAGAACACAGTGGGAGGCCGACAAGTGCAGCAAGCAATTCAGCTATAGACTCAAGGGCAAGGCGGGAAGTAAGAGACCCATCCCGATGACAAGTGTGAGGTCGTTAGCTACAAGGTTCTATTGATTGAAGAGCGGGTATGCCCCAGTGGGCAAGTACTTAAAACAGTTCGGGCACCGAGACGACGACAAATGCTTGCGGTGCGAAGGAGGAAGCGGAGGTACAGTAGTGCAGACGCGAGAGCATCTATTCCGCCACTGCAGCCGGTGGAAAGACCAGCAGAAAGCGCTCTGGAAAGAGGTGGGGAAGGCGACAGGCTGGAAAGCGGGCAGATGCCGACACGTGCAGGTCTCTGAGCTGTTTTCCATGGAGAAGTGTGATCAAGCGGTGATGGACTTCCTGGCGGCGACGGACATTCGGAAGTTCCCGCCCAAGTTAATTCTTTTGAAAATCCACAGAGTATGAGTGGGCCCGCACGGACCACCCTCTGGCCCGTGCTTTGCTTGCATCCATGTCTTGGCGGCTTGGCTGGACGCAAGCAACTTGACTGGCCGAACCGATAGCCGGGTAACGAGCAGGTAGAGGAGTGAGATGAGTGAGATTAGGTGGTTCGAGGGTCTTTCTTTCCGGTTCCTTTCTTTTGTCCTTACCAATCTTTTTACTTTACTTTGTCAGAAGGGGACGACGGGTAGCAGGTGCGGAGCGTCGCCATCTAACCGGCTTGCCCAGAGGCGGTGGGGACTAGGGGTCTGTCATACTCTAAATAGAGTGAATACAGTATGATTAAAACAAAAACAAAACATATATATTGGTCGATGCAGAGTAGCAAATTCTGTATTACTGAAATGGATATTGAGCAGAAGATTCATACCCACGGCGATATAGTGGCCAATCCAGACATACTCAACTTTATATACAGTGGCAAATATATTGTAACTGATCATTGTCTTAAGTTGGCAATGCAGCATATCCACTTGGTCAAGTTCAATCAGTTAAAGAACATAACTTGGATATGTATGATATATCCCTTCAAGATTTACTATTGCAATGGCTATGTATAGATATATATACATGGTCATACATATTCATTATCACCATAAAGTATTTTAATTGGTTAACCTATAAGTTAACATAGTTTATAGTTTATAGTTGTTATTTAAAATCTCAACCAACATGTCATGTAGTGTTGGCAACGAAGCGGATCGGTTCGTGGCGGATCCAACCGAGCAGCTTTCATTCCGGGTTCGATCTGAGGTTTCACTTGAACGGCAGGGTTCGACTAGAACCTCCAACCGAATCCCACAACTGCAAAAGACGTTAAGTAAGAAAAATGTTGTCCAATCGGCATGATTTGTGATTCATCTTGTAGCGCTTGCTGTTAGCTACAAGATGAATCGGGAATCAAGCCGATTGGACAAGAACTCTCTTACTTATTTTCTTTCGCAGTTGTGGGCCGAAATGGTGGGGTTTAAGGAGAATGTCTTGGCAAGAATTTGGTCACAGCGAACCAAATCGTTTCGTCAATGGTACGAACTTCCCACGGTTCGTTGCCAATACTAATGTTATCACATGATTCACAATAGCCACTTCTCTGTTTCTCTTCTCTTTACTTGCTTTCTGGATACTATAATACACATACATGTATTTCTCTTCTACCTGCTATTACAGCTTCAACATTATAATATGAATGTTTAATATCTGCAGTTAAGGCCAGAATACACAGCAGTGATTATAAGGTGATCTATACAGTAGTTGAAGGAAGGTGGCCAATTCAGATGCACAGCAGTAAATACATACTGTATTTGCAGATCATCAAATGGTTTCTGGCATGACTTTGACCAGGCCAGACAATGAAAATTCATTTGGTTGCCTGGTCCATTTATCACTAGATAGCTTTTCATCTACCATATCTATTGGCATTGCAGATACTGGACAGTTAGGCTTTGGAATTCAAAGCTTGACTGCATTATGTTACCAGCAATTGAATCCAAATGTGGATAGAAGTTATCATTGCAGTGGATATAGGAATAATGCTGGCAGACTACTGCCTATTACTACTTAATGTTTTTTTAAAGTAGCAAAAGCTTCCATCTTATACGCATCTGACCCTCTTTGCAGATAATCGTATGTCACCAGATATCTTTAATTGCTACATATTATTTCCAGATGACTGAGTGTCATCAGATATCCTGGGTTTCATTTGACCTATGGACCTCTAAAACGGATATTTGATGCTGCAGAACTGCTTTTGAAGTCATGCTGGGCCTGACTGAGAAGACTGTCTGCATAATATCAGCGATTTGACAAGGCCACATGTGAACATTGGATACATGGTGGTGACAATGTGGAGGTGGATACTCAATGGGGAATATACAGTAGTAGATCTTCAGGTGCTGATACACAGTTGCAGATATATATTGACTGATCCAAATAAACTTCTGTATATGGCTGAAATCTGACAGTATATATCAAGCAGTAGTAGACAGAAGGTGGCCAATTCAGACTCACAACATTTGATATACAGTGGGAGATATACAGTGGTACACCAGTAGTCACAGCAGTTGATACATAGTGGTGGACACAGCTGAACAAGGCTATGGTACAGGACTTGGACAGTAATCAGGGTGTGAGTTCATAAAGATCAGTATAATAAAGTCTTTTTAAGGTGGCAAAGCCGCCTCAGTACTTGTTATAACATATACACATGGTGGTCCACTCGATGCATTCTCATTGGTTGACTCGTGGTACGTACCCCCAAGAAGGATTTTTATTGGTTGCCAACCTACAGCTTTCAATCCTTTTTGTTGGCATGGCGCACCCTATCAAATTATCTCAAATATCTACTGTTAGGGGTTTTCCCTTAGCAGGTGCACGAGGTACGGAGGATGTCGGTAATTCGTGTTTGGCTTGCCTGTCTCTATGGCTGTCGATGTCACACCCACGAATGTCCATTCTCCGAGCGACGAAGTCTTACGCGACACGCATGCCTATCCAATACCGAGCCCGGACAAAGCGGAATGATTAACCCGCACGAGGGCAGTGCACCTTCTCGATCGAACAACGATAGTCACAACACTTAGCTGGTGGATGCATCAGTTCAGAACACTTAGGGTGGCATGCTACTATATGTCTAGGCCCCCGATAGTTAGGAACGTCATGAGTTGCTGGAGCACGATGACGCCATTGCGGGAACTTTCGGGTGAGCCGTGCATGATCGTTTCGACCAGAACTACTTTATCTTATCAGCAATATGGGGCAGCCAGCTGGAGCGGGGTACGCCTCTACACTCTCCGGCAGACACACATCAGAGTTCGAGAAGAGGGACTTTACTATGGGGATAACTATACAGTCTAGGGACTCCATATGTTAACTGCGGCCTGGTAGTTCAATCTACCTATTGAGAACTTGTGTGTTGGTCGACTTCCCAAGTAACGGCAGATCGCAGGTGGTCTGGTCAGACATAAGCTGCAGCCCTGCAATGGGAGTAAAAGTCAGCGAGATGGGAGGTGCGATATGTGGCATAGCAGCAGCTGGTCGCCGACGCAAGTCTATGAGGGTAAACATATCCCTGCAACCCACTATTCGATTTAACATTGAGTCGAGAGATGTAAGAGGAAGTGATGGTTTGATGAACGCGTCAGCGGTCGTTGCCGAAACCTGTTTTCTGCGTAAGCATACAGAGCAGAACAAAAGCAAACGGACTTAGTTGTTACGTGGCACAACCTGGCAGCATGAGGGTAACCTACAGGGATGCCTCGCATTTTAGAAAAGTGCCGAACGTCAAACGGAAAAGAAGCGCAACCTACCGAGATCGAGTAACCAGCCTAACGATCGGAGGCCATAGCTATCTTAGTACAAAACGCCGAAGTCATAGAGAATAGACGAGAAAACTCGCTCTATAAAAGAACCGTCTTTGCACCTGTAAAGTAAAACAGCAAGCTCTAGCAGCAATCCACAGTCAGGACACACCAGCGGACAAGAATCTAAAATATTATTAAGTTTTCTACTACAAGAATATTACTATTATCTTTATGAGTTACTTTCGTGACTTAGACTCTATTGATCTTTATGATCACACCCTTTACGAACGAGCCATCACTCCATACAACTACCGTATTGCCAGTATCTTTATCCATACGTACGATATTGAGTACGAATATTTTCACTGGTTCCACACCCGTGAACTTCCCCCCGAATATCATAACCTACCAGTACAAGACTACGACGACTGGTCCGATAACGATAACTACGAAGACTATCTTCAAGATACATACGACTTCTGAGGAGTAGGCGGCTATACTTTATCGCTAAGTATCCCTGTAACAGTATAATATTTTGGACACATCCAAAAGTGTTTATGACTACAAATTGCATAGTTTGCGATAACAGAGCCTGCGGCGCAATAAGATTTTTGAATCACCCAGAAGGACCCACAAGGCAGCATTTTTTGGCAGAGCACTGTACACAAGGCTGCAACGGAAACTGTATCACCTGCAGTTTCTTTCAGAGAATACAACCGAGTCAACAAAATCTCACAGGACCGTTTACATTCCCCACTCGACAACTTCACAATGGCCAGTCACAGACGCTGGTTGACGTTTGGAGCGGGCCAATTGGCACCAACATCGTCTAGAGTCAGCACATCGAAACAGCCCTCGCAACCCTTACCAGGATGGGCGAAGAAACTACAAGAACAGTACGAACAATCGAACAGGCAGTACTTGGACTGCAGACAATTCGCCGGAACTGTAAGGACGTACGTCCTCGTATGGATAGATACTTAGAGATACAGTTGCAAACGGAATAAGTGATAAAGATATCAATTGTACGGTATGTAGGTAAGATAATCGCTAGCGTGCCAAAAGCACTTCGCGAGGTGATTATATATGAAGGGCGGTTATCCGGCCTCGGCAGCCAAGTGCACTTGGAAAGGCCAAGTGCGCTTGAGTGCCAAGTGCGCCTGGGAGCCAAGTGGGCTTGGGAGCCAAGTGCACTTGAGAGCCAAGTGGGCTTGAGAGCCAAGTGCACCTGGCACCGCCATTACATCATCCCCCTCTTTATCAGCAGACCTCTTGGGCTGCAACATATATATACATGAAGAAAGACAAGATAAGGTGTGTACGCCATTTGTACGACTGCATAAGTCCCGCGACCGATCGGTGCCATCACGGCGGCCTCACGGCGGATCCGGTGCACGGGGAAATCCACCTCCAGTGGTAGGTGGTAAAACCCGTGCCGATGCCATTTATACCGGGCCGAGATCCATAAGAAACGAAGAGAAGAGAAGAGGAGAGAAGGAAACGTCCAATTGACCCTACATCCTCCAAGTCCACCTCTGAGCCATAGCGCGGCGATGACGTCGATTATGGCCGTGGCTTCCTTGGGTGCTCCCGATGGAACTTCTCGACTAGTTCTTGAGCATTCTCGAGGTTCTCTGCCGGCTCCCAGCTCGTGAGTAGGTAGTTGTAACCGGCCCACTGAACGAGATAGTGGAGCTTTCGGTAGCGTCGCTTGGAATCGAGAATCCGATCGACCTCCCACTCGTCCGTATCATCGACAATCGTCGGCTGCGGTTTCGATGGCGGCTGGCCGATGGCCGGCGGCGAGTACTTATCAAGCGGGGATAAGTGGAACACGTTGTGTATGCGCATCGTCTTTGGCAAGTCTAATTTGTAAGCGTTCTTATTGATGATTTTACTCACGGTGTAAGGTCCCACGCGCTTGTAATCTAGCTTCTTTGACGTTCTCGCCGTCTTGATGTTCCGAGTCGAGAGCCAGACCTTATCCCTGACCTCGAACGTCATCTCTTTGCCGCCGGCGTACTTCGTCTGGCGGGCTTGGGCTTCCAACAAGTTCTCCCGGAGGGTACGGTGTGTCTCCTCGAGGGCGGTTGCCATGGAGTCTGCTTGGGCTTCCGTTTTCAAGCGGGCTAAGCCTTTGGGTGCCTTGAACAGCATCGTCGGGTGGTAGTTGTAGTTGGCCCAGAAGGGGGTCATCCTTGTCGAAGCATGCACGGCGTTGTTGTACGCGAATTCGGCCAACGGCAGGAGCTCCACCCAGTTATCCTGCTTGTAGTTGCAGAAGGCCCGGAGGTACTGCTCCTTCGTCTGATTTTACCGTTCTGTCTCGCCGTCCGTCTGCGGATGAATAGCGGTCGACAGTCGGTGATCCATACTCATGTGACTGCAGACCCTCGCCCAGAACCGACTTGTGAATTGGGTGCCCCGATCGGTGATGATGTTGTCGGGGACGCCGCGTTTGCAGATCACGTGCTCGAACAAGAGCTTGGCCAGCTCTGGTGAGTCGACATCCTTTCTGCAGGGCAGGTAGATCGCCATCTTGGTCAGTCGATCGACGATGACTAGGATCCCCGTGTATTCGGACGCGGTCGATTCTGGCAGGTCTGTGACGAAGTCCATAGTGACGCCTTCCCAGGGCTGTAACGGTGGTGACAATGGCATGTTGATTCCGTTGCGGGCATGCCGCGGGGCCTTGATTCGGTGACATACTTCGCAGCCGCTGACGAACTTCCTTATGTGCGCGTCCATTGAGGGCCAAAAGAAATCCCTAGAGACTAGCTCAGCAGTTTTAAGAGCTCTGAAGTGACCGGACTCGGGGTTGTCATGGAAGAGACTTATCACTTTGCCGCGGAGAGCGTCGTCCGCGTGGACATATATCCTCCCCTCAGAGGTCAGAGCTCCATCGACGACCCTCCATTGGTTCTCGTCGGCTTCGGCTGTGACTGGGGCCATTGGGTTATCGACTAGCTTACCCGAGACGTCGACCGCCAATGGGTCAGTAGCCTGGGCCTTCTTTATCGCCGATAGGAGGTCATCGTAGGGTTCGACAACAGGTGTATTCAGGGTCTCTAAGAGCCGTCTGACAGGCTTCTCGTAGCCGATCTCATAATCGGGCCGTCGGCGGGGTTTTTGGCGCCTTCCAAGTGTTCGATGCTGAAGTCGTATGCCGAGAGAATCTCCGACCACCTAGCTTGTCTCCGTGAGAGCACTTTGGACATTTGGAAATACTCAAGGTTTTTGTGGTCACACCGCACCAGCACTTTGTGACGGGCGCCCTCCAGGTAATGCCGCCATGGCTTGAAGGTCTCGACGATGGCGAGGAGTTCCCGATCGTACGTGTCATAGTTCTGCTCAGCCGGAGAGCATTTCCGAGAGTAGAAATTGACTGGCCGAAGGGTTCGCAAGCCATCATACTGGTTCAGGATGCCTGCAATCGCGAAGCCGCTTGCGTCCGTCTGGAGGATGATCGGTTTGGCAGGGTCGAAGTGCTGCTAAATCGGTGCTGCGGTGAAGGCCTTTTTGAGTTTCCGGAAAGCCAGCTCGGCTTCTCGAGTCCACTCCCATTTCGGCTTGATCGGCTGCGATCGATTTGATGGTTTCGGCTTACCGCTCTTGCTCTGCCCATTGGATTTTAGTAGTTCCGTGAGCAGGAGGGTCACCTTAGCATATTTTCGGATGAACCTCCGGTAGAAGTTCGTGAAGCCGAAGAGGACTTGGACGTCCCGTACCGACTTCGGAGTCGGCCAATCCTCGATCGTCACGATCGGATCCGTTTCCATACTGACGCCATCGGCGGAGATGACGAAGCCGAGGAAGCCGACCTCCGAGACTCCAAATTGGCACTTCTCTGCTTTGCAATAGAGGCCGAACTCCTGCAGCCGTTGTAGTACCTTCAGCACGTGCTCCTCGTGCTCCTTCTCGTTGGTGGAGTAGATCAGGATGTCGTCGAGGTAACACACGGCAAAGTCATCGATGTAGGACCGCAGGCAATCGTCGATGTACGACTGAAAAGTAGCCGGTACGTTCGTCAGACCGAATGCGATGACCTTGTACTCGAACTGACCGTATCGGGTTCGGAAGGGTATCTTGTACTCGTCACCTTCCTTAATGCGAATGAGGTGATAGGCTGCGCGAAGGTCGAGTTTCGAAAAGATCCTGGCGCTGCCAACACGGTCAAGCATCTCTGAGATCAGTGGGAGAGGGTACCGGTTCTTAATTGTGCCCTCGTTGAGAGCTCGGAAGTCCACACAAAGTCTCAAGCCGCCGTCCTTCTTCTTTGCAAAATGTATTGGCGCCGCCACTGGTGATGATGACCGCTGGATGAAGCCATTGGCCAGGTTTGTCTCGATGTACACCTTTAGAGTTCTTAACTAAACCTCCAACAGGTTATAGATACGCCCGTAGGGCAGCTTCTGTCCGGGTACCAGGTCGATCGCATGGTCAATTGACCGGTGCGGTGGCAGCGTCTCTACCTTGGCCTTGCTAAAGACCTCCACGAATTCCTTATACTTGGCGGGGATATGGCCACCGTCGTATGTAAGCACCATTTCGGGTGCAGCTCCATCTATACTCGTTAGCTGTGTGTTTTCAATCGTCTGATGGAGGGTAGGAATTCCCGGGAGTAGCTGTACCAGCCGGCACAGACACAGAGGAACATATGACCGTGGCGCGCCTCCTCCCTTCGTGACTCGGCGAGCCGGTAGCCGTCATTCAAGTACCAGCAAAGTAACTCTTCTGCCGCAACTACCGCCGCTGCTCCTGCTCGCTCGTCCAGCTCCAGGCGCTCCTCTCACCTTTGGACCTGATGCCTTCCATGGAAGCTCCCAGCAACCCTGTGCAATTGCCAATGCGTATGGCGAATGTCGCGAGAACCTCGTCGCTAGCTATGAGATCCTCGAATGCGGTGGCTCCAAGCAGATGTATGTCTGGAACCCCGCCCTCCCCAGATGCCTGGGGAGGGTTCGGCGTCACATTGACGGTGGCCGCCGGTGTATTCGGCGTCACATTGACGGTGGCCGCCGGTGTATTTGTGTTACACCTCACAAGTTGTACATCACCAAAGGACATCGGAGCGGGGTCACCTACGATCACTCGATAGCCGCATTGGGATAGTACAAGCGCCATCCCTGGACGTCATCGAAACTCCACAAGATATCACTCGCACCCAACGAAATCAGATGAGCTGTCATGCAGTCAACCACACCACTGATAAGGAGTTAAAAGGTGGTTGTTGGGACGATGCCCTGCCAGCTCATGCCATCGATAATGCGAAGGCAG
>MU122203.1:61756-73986 GCA_014904905.1 Wilcoxina mikolae CBS 423.85 | reverse complement strand
CTTGACGAGGAGAACAAGCCTTAACAATATACACATTGGAAAGCCAAACATCTTTGTCTTGAATCTTTATCTTTAGTGACTTTCACATCCTGAGCGAATCTTCATACTTCCATTGCAAGCAAGTCCTGAACGCAGTAAGGATACTACTTGTACTGGTAAACCTGGAGTGACGCTCCCGGTGTTACAATTTGCATCGCCACTTGGGGTCCGCAGAGATAGATGTCGACCAGATGTCCAGTCGACCTCAGGGTTCCTAGCCTTGAACCAAGGCAAGCCTAGAACCAGGCCATATGCCATGGGCACGACCAGCACCTACGGTTCGTCAACCGGAGTTGAGTGCTCACAATACTGAACTGAGATGGTTGCCTTTCGACTCTCCTTCGCAGACATCATCAATTGGCCGTTGAGACCCTGTGTAGCTGTGAATGCCGGTTCATGTTGTAGCCCGAGTCGCCTGAGCAGCCTCGGGGACATAAAGATGCTCGTCGCGCCGCAGTCGATTAGAGCCCGAATGCGCAGCATCTCGCCGTGTCGGTCTCGTACAAGTACTTCGTGGACAATGTGAGACGAATCCGGCTTCTCTGTACCACATAAGTATTGACTTGAAAAGAGAGCCCGGGGGGGCTCAAGGATAACTCTCGATTTGAGAGCGATTCGGTGGGGCTAGATCTCATCTATCGTCGCCAACAACGATCTCATTCCCAACCTCTCTAGCCCTAACTCCTCCTCGTCCAGCCTCTCCCACCGAGCTAGGTGCTGGGAGAGGTATGCGAGTGTTTTGACTGTTGAGTGTCGAATGACTTTTGGCGTTTCACTTGGTGGTGTCCGCCGCCGACGCGGCTTCCGCCATGGTTGAAGCTCAATTCGGGCGCACGAGCAGCGCTGTAAGTTGGGCCCTGGAGGTGTCTATGGTTTTTGCTTCCGCACCGCTTGCACTACTTGTTAGCCCTTCCGCTATCAAAGACCTCCTTTGAGACCCATGGTGCTGGGGTCAATTTGCCGCAAGTGCCACCTCCGGACTTATCGTTGGTCGACCTCTCGGTCGTCGGTTCTGAGATGGATGGCCGGTAACTTCGCTTCCCGCCTTTTTGGGACGATTCCGGCTGCCTTTGCTGCTGCTGCTGCTGCTGCTGCTGCTGTCCGCCTGGCCTCTTATCGGTGTGTATGCCCTCTGAAGCTGCTGCTTTGTCGAAAAGTTCCTCGATTGTCTCGAACCTTCCACAAGCGGGGGTTATCGGCCCGACCTTGTTTTTGAGTGCGTGTCGGAGACCTGTCCAGGCCATGTCGTAGAGCATCTGCTCGCTCTTTTGTATGGTACATCCGGCCTGTCTCCAATTAGCTTTCACACGGTTCGCGTAGGCTCTAACCGGCTCATTAGGCAATTGTATGTATTCATCCATCGCCTTCATCACCGCTCTCCCGCGGCGGTCCTTGTCTCCATATATCCGGGTGATCTCTTGTGCGAAAATGTCGAAATCATCCAAACAGGGATCAGAATCCGCGCGTAGGTCGCTGGCCCATTCGGAAGGGTCCGTCATCGCCGTCTGACACTGCGTCGGATCTGAGTGGTTGCTCCAGCAGTCGAGGAGAGAAACCGCTTATTTGACTTGATCGCGTCCGCCGCGTGGAAACACGTGTTTGTGTGAGTCGAAATTGGAGCGTAACGCGTTGATAAACTTGTCTAACTCCTTGGCTCCACTGCAGTATCGTACGGGATCGACCATGGCGAAGATTGCAGGTTTCTCACGCGTCGTGGCTTCGCGTTCAGCGCGTTCAGCGGCCAATTTCTCTCGTTCGAGAGCCAATGGTTCTTGCTCGGCCATTAACCATGCGGCCTACTGTTCGAACATCGTCTTTAGCATCCTGTTTTGGGCCGACATTTCGCTAAGATCCTCGTCGGTGATCATGGATCTGAAGCCGTCATCGCGGTCGTCGACCTCCTCCTCGTTGTCTACTTCATCTTCATCTCCGTCGTTGATCTCGACGTCTGATAAGGCCGCAGGAGGGGTCCTGGACCTGGTGATTCGACGTGTTTGGTTCTCGGATGAGCAGGTTGCGGCCTGCAAGAACTCCTCGCTGTCGCGACTGTCAGTGACGCGCAATTGAGTTCTAGATGACTTGTTTGGGGGCATTGGGGCTGCAATTGAATGAAATCGACAAATCGTCTGTTTGTATACGTGTCGTGACGCGTCGAAAAAGTAAACATATCACGAAACCCCGTGAGCGAAACGTATCTGGTGACTGAAAAGCGATTATAGTGTAAGGACGTACGTCCTCGTATGGATAGATACTTAGAGATACGGTTGCAAACGGAATAAGTGTTAAAGATATCAATTGTACGGTATGTAGGTAAGATAATCGCTAGCGTGCCAAAAGCACTTCGCGAGGTGATTATATATGAAGGGCGGTTACCCGGCCTCGGCAGCCAAGTGCACTTGGAAAGGTCAAGTGCGCTTGAGAGCCAAGTGCGCCCGGGAGCCAAGTGCGCTTGGGAGCCAAGTGCACTTGAGAGCCAAGTGCGCTTGAGAGCCAAGTGCACCTGGTACCGCCATTACAGGCGCATACGAGGACATGGAAATGACCGACACAGTTCAAACCCAGGTCAATCGCCTGGACCAGGAAATGCAACGCTTAGTCGAAGCTTGCAACAGCGAGAAGGAAGCAAACGAGGAGGAATTCGAAGACCTTCGGCTAGGTTGTCAGCTCTTCAGTCAGCAGGTGGAAACAGACAGAGCCTTGGGACAGCAGATCCTAACCGGACACGAAGAGCGAATACAAATCCTGAACACAGTGCTGAAGGAGACGAGAACCGGGATGAACAACCTTCAACAGCAGAATGATTGGGTTGTTAAGGAAGCAACGGAGGAATTTGGACTTTTGCGCGGAAGGATAGAATGGTGTGAAAATCAGCTGAAGTCGCTGATGGTTAAGTTTTCAGACTGGGGATTAACAGTTAAAACGCAACAAGAAAGAATTGCAAGGCTGGAAAAAGTGGTAGCAGAACAGGTCCCTTCATGGAAGGACTTTTTGGCATTGGAAACAAAGTTCAGCAAGTTACAAAAGGACCACACCAGACTCACATCAGCATTCAAAAAAGCAAAGGTTTCCGGATCCACACCCATACACCCAGACAGGAGAGCTCAAATCAAACAATGGCAACATCAGACGGAGGAAAGAAACCGGAATATATCACCCATAGATGACTCTGACATTGCAGAAATGTACGGCATGCGAGGAGGCTCAGGAACAGACGTTGGCTTGGGAGACGCAACGCTCCCAGAAATCACTGCGGCGACCGGTGGGTCAGGAGAGGCACCGCCACTGGAGGGTACAGACATTGATCCACCACCACCTCCACCACCTGGATCTTCACACGCGTCCAGACATGGATCACAGCGATGGGGACGCAGCAACACTCAGCGCCTTGAAAAACAAAGAGACTCAAGGTTGAAATTGTCAGATCCAGCAAAATTCAGGGGAAAAGCCTCAGAAGATTTTGATGTGTGGTGGATGAGTATGGAGGCTTTTATTGGCGATCAGCCTCACTTGTTTACTCGTCCAGGACTCAAGATTCAATACGTACGTAGTCGATTGGAGGAACACGCTCTAGCCTGGCACATGCAGTGGGAAGCAGAGGCTCAAGCAGGAAAGCACGAACGAAGCTGGTCAGAGTATCGTTCGGCAATTAACGCCCGTTTCCACAACAAGCATCAACAGGAAACAGCATATAAGGCCATCACGGAACTTAAGTACGAAGGAAATGTGCAGGACATGATTACGGAGTTCGACACTCTAAACGCAAAGGCCAAGATTGTGGGGGTAGCATATCGAAATATGCTTATGAGCAAACTACCACCCCAGGTATTTAAACAGCTCAGTGTTATCAATCCAGCGGATAAAACGGACGACGAACTCCGCGAAATTATAATTAATGCTGGAAAGAATGTTGAGGTCTGGCAGGCAACGGAAATGAACTTCGGATTTATGGGGAAGTCTCGAAGTATGGATCGCGCCTCCGGACGGACCAACACAGATAAAGGTAAGATCCAAAAGACAAGGGGTCTTGGCTCCGTATTCCAAAGACAGCGGAAATGTTTCGAACAAAGATGCACTCAGCAAAGAACAAGAGATAATCGGGGTTCATCTAAACCAAACCCGTTTACAAATGCTGAGGGGAAAACGTTTCGTCAGTTAACTGAGGGAATCGACAATGGAGAATTGGCACGACGGAGAGCAGCAAAAGAATGTCAACACTGCGCGTGGCCCGCCGACCGAAATGGGAACCACAATACAATGACATGCATTCCGGACATCAAATTGTCTAAAGGAACCGCCGATTTCGGCCACCCGAAAGCATACCAGAAGATGAAGGTCGGGGCATACGACCAGTTGGATGATGAAATGGACGATTATGTAATTGGAGAACCAGAAGAGGTTGAGGAAACCTCAGACGGAGAAATACCATCCGGTTCGGAATCTGTCGATAATGAGGATCAGGAGGATTCGGATCAGGTCGACAATTGGTGGGAGCAACAGGATAGCTCAGATTTATGGTAAGTATTGAGATGGAGCGAAGGATACAGAGATAGGCGGGAGAAAGCCTTTATTATTATGATCCGGTTGGTACTTTGAGGATTCCAGAAGGGATGAAACTGCTGGCAGTAGTACCGCAACACCAACACCACCAGAAAGATTCTTACAATGACACCATACGATACCAACTGTCACAGCAGAATCAACTTTTTCGACTTTGCAGGACTTTCCTGCCAACTCTCGGAACCAGAACCTTTGAACGCATTCGCAAGCATTGACCCCATACTCAACGAACCAGAAGAATCGCTTGAGTCATTGTTATGGGACCAACCTGATTCGCCATACCATTGGAACCTATACTGGACGGAGGCAGCCCGATACGGAGGAGGCCTAGCCATTTACGATCCCGTTTTCGGAGACTCCTGGACCAAGTACAAGGGCATGCACGTTGATTGCGACCAGTGGAATACTTGTTACTGTGATCATCACGGTAGAGAAGTACCAACAACAATCGGACGAGCTTGGGACGCTTTACCTACAATCTACGAAATCGAGGAACATTATCCAGAGGAGATTATCCCCACGTTTGAGGAGTTACTCAACGAAGAACCCAATTACGATTGGTAGAACGACACTTCCCTCAACGACCCGTTGTGGCCGAGCCATTGTCGAAAGGATGGCTACCAAACGAAAGCAATTTTCCTCGAAAGACGAATCACCATCATAAACTTGCGTCGGCGACCAGCCGCTGCTATGCCATGTATCGCACCTCCCATCTCGCTGGCTTTTACTCCCATTACAGGGCTGCAGCTTATGTCGGACCAGACCACCTGCGATCTGCCATTACTCGGGAAGTCGACCCACACACAAGTTCTCAACAGGCAGATTTAACTACCAGGGCACAGTTAACATATGGAGTCCCTAGACTGTATTGTTATCCCCATAGTAAAGTCCCTCTTCTCGAACTCTGACGTGTGCCTGCCGAAGAGTGTAGAGGCGTACCCCGCTCTAGTCGGCTGCCCCATATTGCTGATAAGGTTAAGTAGTTCTGGTCGAGAATGATCATGCACGGCTGACCCGAAAGTCCCCGCAATGGCGTGATCATGCTTCAGCAACTCATGACGTTCCTAACTATCGGGGGCCTAGGCATATAGTAGCATACCACCCTAAGTGTTCGGAACTGATGCATCTGCCAGCTAAGTGTCATGACTATCACTGTTCGATCGAGAAGGTGCACTGCCCTCGCGCGGGTTAATCATTCCGCTTTGTCCGGGCTCGGTATTGGATAGGCTTGTATGTCTCGTAGGACTTGGTCGCTCGGAGGATGGGATATCTGCAGGTGTGACATTGACCAACCATAGTGACAGGTGGCCAAACGCAGCTTGCCATGGTCATCCTCCGTACCTCGTGCACCTGCTAAGGGAAAACCCCTAACAGTACCTCCCTCTCTAGCTCTGATGGCCTCAACAGAATCTCCATCATAAAAAGTGTGCAAACAATTGATACCCCTCAGACAACGTGTCTTTGTGTATCATAACTGTGGGTATATAAAATAAAAATAAAATATCTCTTAACATAATAATAACCTTCGCCTAACTCAGGGCGATATGAGTTTAACAAAATAAAAATCATAATATCCGTCTCTTTCGAGCCTTTGGTTTTGTTGTCGGTTTCCATCGTTTATCCTTTTCAATCGCTAGGTTCTTGGCATAGTACTCTGTAATGAGATCGGGTGCGATATCGTGAAGATGTTCGAAAGCCTCCCAAGTATTTTCGTCGTGTGAGTACCCGGTCCATTTGACTAGAAAAACGTGTTCAATGTGATCGTCGTCGGTGGGTCCGCTGGCGACAATCGACTCAGGTGTCCAGCCACCATCGTCGGTTTCGATTGGTGGTACCTCCCCCTCTGAGGCGTCACCACTGTATGGTTCCAGCAAGGCAACATGGAACGCAGGATGAATTTTCCACGTTGTAGGGAGATCAAGTCGACACCACCGTTTGTTTCCTCCGATCTTGGATATCTTGAATGGTCTGTACATCTTATCATCAAGCTTGCGGCATTGTCGTTTAGTTCATATGTTGCGACCGTCAAGCATAACTAGATCTCCGATCTTGTACTGAGGAGGTGGGTGTCGCTTGCGATCGTAGTATTTGCCCATCTTATCTTTGGAAATCTCGAGCTGTTCTTGTAACCGTCTGTAAACTTCAACCATGTAATGCGCATATAGTTCGGAACCTGGATTTCGAAAGTGAACTTCTGTTGGCCAATTCGTGCGTGCCTCGTAGCCATAATTGGCATAAAAAGGTGTAATCTTTGTGGACGCATGTTTCGAATTATTGTAAGTGTATTCAGCCATGGGTAACATCTCGCTCCAGTTCGACTGTTCGTAGTTACAATACGTTCGCCGGAAGTGTTCGATAGTCTGGTTAATCCGTGCGGTTTGCCCGTCAGTCTGTGGGTGGAACGCTGTTGACATTGAACACTTAATTCCGAGTTATTGGTATAAGTCGGGAAGAAAATGACCTGTGAAGACTGCGTCGCGATGTGACACTATATCGAGTGCCATTCCGTGGTACTTCCAAACGTTGTTGAGGAACAACTTTGCGACGGTGGCCGATTCCCGTTTATCCGTAGGGATAAAGTGTGCTATCTTGGTAAATCTGTCGACTACCAACATAATGTTTTTGTTTCCGCTTGACTCCTGTAAGTCGGTAATGAAGTCGACCGATATGTAAGTCCATGGTGATGATGGTAGTTCGAGAGGGTGTAGTACACCATGCTTGGCATGACGGGGTGCTTTTGTCCGTTGACATGAGTCGCACCTGTTGCAATATTCCCACACGTCGTCTTCCAACTTGGGCCAGTAAAAATTTCTTGTGATAAGTTCCAAGGTGCATTCGCGACCGAAATGTCCAGCGATGTGTGAGTCGTGTTCCTGGTGTAAAACCTCCTTCCGAAATCCCTCAGGCACATATAACCTTCCTTTCCAACACAACATTCCATCTCCATCAACATTAAACCTTACGTCAACATTCTGATCCATATTCTGCACCTTCCGTAGTATCTTCCGATACTCCTCGTCCTGATCAATTACCTTCTGAAACTCTTCCATAACCGATCCGACCAACTGATTTACCGAGAATGCTGCCAAACAAACTTCTTCCCAGTTGTTGTCGTCTAAATCCATTGCTCTGGCTTCTAACCAATGTTCTGGTCCTAACAAGGTTGCCGAAGTTGTACCCCCCGCTCTTAGGGCGAACTCTGGGTGCCTTGATAACGCACCGGCTTTTCCGTTAGCCGTTCCTTTTCGATAGATAATTTAAAAGTTGTATTCTTGTAATACTTCTGCCCAACGAGCTTGTCTTCGATTAAGCTGTTGTGTCTCCTTGAAGTATTGAAGGTTCATGTGATCGGAAAAGACTGATGTTGTATGTGTTGCTCCTTGGAGATTGCATCTCCATGTTTTGAATGCGTATACAATGGCGAGCATTTCCTTGTCGTATATCTGGTAATTAAGTTCGGCGGGTGAAAACTTCTTCGAGATAAAAGCGACCGGATGTATTTTTCCATCGTCAAACTTTTGTGAGAGAACCGCTCCCATCGCAAAGTCTGATGCATCTGTTTCGACCATAGCGGGTCTGTCGTCGTCATAATGTCGAAGTATTGGTGTGTTTTCTGCCGCAAACAAGATACAAATATTGTAGTAAGCTGCTTGAGCTGCTTCACCGAACTTGAAGTTCTTTCCGTCACCTTTGAGAGTATCCGTGATAGGTGCGACAATACCGGCGAATCCTTTGATAAATCGTCGATAAAAATTCCATACACCCATAATAACCTGAACTTCTTTCTGGGTTTTGGGCATGGGCCATTTCGTAATGGCTTCGCTTCGGCTTGGTGCCTTTTTGAGTCCTTCTCCACTGACCAGGAATCCGAGGAACTCAACCTCCTGCCTGTCAAATTCGCACTTGTCGATTTCCACCACGAGGTTGTTGTCTTGTAGGACCTGAAGTATCTTGCCTATATATTCATGATGTTCCTCGCGGGTTCCTTTAGTGGCGATAAGGACATCATCGATGTAAACAACTGTAATATCGTTACCTGCTCCTAAAAACGGTTGAAGAATACCTTTCATCCAGCGTTGAAACGTGGCTGGTGCATTGGTGAGTCCGAATGGCATGACTGTGTATTCGTAAGACCCGAATTTCGTCCTGAAGGCCGTTTTCCATTCGTGTCCTTTGGCCATTCGAATTAAGTGGTATCCTGACTTCATGTCCAACTTCGTTACCCAGGTTGCTCCCTTCATTCGACTTTGTAATTCATCCATCAATGGTAGAGCCGTCTTGTCTTTGATCGTAATATCGTTGAGTCTGCGATAATCGACACAAAGACGCAGGCCTCGTCCGTTAGGCTTGGGCACAAAGAGGATCGGTGCCCCTGCCTGTCCCTTGGACGGTTGTATTTTTCCCTCTCTTATCATTTTGTCGATATACTCTTTGAGTAACCTTTCTTCTTCCCGAGATAGTTGATATATTGGTCCCACTTTCACTTGATCGTCGGGTACTTTAAAGTGTATTTCGTGATCGTGTGGGCTATGAAGAGGTAGCTTTTCAGCTTCGTGAGGATCAAACAGTAACATCTACTTATGGTACTGCTCTGGTAGCTTTTCTGCTAATATGCTTGTCGCTGCGAAGCATAAAGCACCGATGTTGATTGCATCCTTTCAGGTGGCGATACGATCATCGTATGTAATCTTCCAATTGGTGTGGAGATATCCGTGATTGTAACAGGTTTGTTCGCACTCCGTGAAATGTAGACATCCATATGTAGCGCCCTGTGCCTTATGTTGTTTCAGATACCATGCAGGTATTAGAACATCGTAGTCAGCGTGCATCGGTACCACCTCGAAAGTTTCGAGAGTACGATGGTTCCCAAAAGCCAATCCAAGGGGTATTGTATAAACATCAGGTAAACCAACTGACTTACCGCTGAAATCTTTTGCGTTGATGTTCCTTTTTCTCCTAACTACCGGTATCTTAAACACCTTAGCACACTGTGGTGATATGGTGAAAGATGTCGATCCCAAATCCAGCATGGCTCGGACCGGGAACTGCTGTATCTTTCCATCGCTGTCCGTGTGGTCCACAAAGAACCGGTATATGGGTCATTCGCCGATCCTGGTTTTGGGGATCTTGTGTATATGTTTGGTTTCGTAATAAACAAAATTGTCGGACGTGTTTTGTTTCTTGGTGAGTGGTTCCACTCCCGAGGAGTATTTTCATTTGGTAGCCATCCTTTCGACAATGGCTCGGCCGCAACGTGTCGTTGAGAGTGTTGACGTTCTACCACTCGTAGTTGGGTTCTTCGTTGAGTAGTTCTTCGAACGTAGGAATGACCTCCTCCGGGTAATGTTTCTCAACTCCGTAAATGGTGGGTAAAGCGTCTAACGCACGTCCAATTATAGTTGGTACTTCTCTACCGTGATGTTCGCAGTAGCAAGTGTCCCACTCGTCGCAACCAACGTTCATACCCTTATACTTGGTCCAAGAGTCTCCGAATATAGGATCGTCTATAGCTAGACCTCCCCCGTATCGAGCTGCCTCTGTCCAGTAAAGGTTCCAAGGGTATGGTGAATCAGGTTGGTCCCAGAAGAATGACTCGAGAGGTTCTTCTGGCTCGTTGAGTATGGCGTCGATGCTTGCGAATGCGTTAAGAGGTTCTGGTTCTGATATTTGACAGGTTAGTCCTGCAAAGTCGAAGAAGTTGATTCTGCTGTGACAGTTGGTATCGTATGGTGTCATGGTTAAAATCGTTCTAGTGGTGTTGGTGTCGCGGTACTACTGCCAGCAGTTTCATCTATTCCGGAATCCTCAAGGTACCGACCGGAAAACATAACAAAAGGCTTTCTCCCGCCTATCTCTGTATCCTTCATTCTATCTCGATACTTACCATTAATCCGAGCTTTCCTGTTGCTCCCACCAATTGTCAGCTCTGTCCGAATCCTCTTCCTGATCCTCGCTATCAGCGGATTCCGAACCGGATGGTATTTCTCCGTCTGAAGTTTCCTCAACTTCCTCCGGTTCTCCAACCACACAATCGTCCATTTCATCTTCTGACTGGTCGTAAGCCCCGACCTTCATCTCTGATATGCTTTCGGGTGGCCGAAATCGGCAGTTCCTTTTGACAATTTGATGTCCCGAATGCATGTCATTGTATTGTGATTCCCTTTTCGATCGGCGGGCCACACGCAGCGTTGACATTCTTTTGCTGCTCTCCCTCGTGCTAGCTCTCCGTTGTCGACTCCCTCCGTGAGCTGTCGAAACATTTTTCCTTCTGCGTTGGTAAATGGGTTTGGTTTTGATGAACCCCGATTGTTACCAAACTGACGCTGGGTTCCCTTCTGTTCGAAACGTTGTCGCTGTCTCTGGAATCCGGAACCAAGACCCTTGGGCTTTTGGATCTTGCCCCTATCTCTGTTGATTCGCCCGGAGGTGCTATCTGTGCTTCGAGATCTCCCCATAAATCCGAAGTTTCTTTACGTTGCTTGCCAGACCTCTACATTCTTTCTGGCGTTGATAATGATTTCGCGAAGTTCATCCTCTGTCTTAGCTGCCGGGTTGATAAGACTGAGCTGTTTGAAAACTTGTGGTGGTAGCTTGCTCATTAGCATAGTCCTGTATGGTACTCCCACAATTTTGGCTTTCGTGTGCAGGGTGTCGAACTCCGTGATCATGTCCTGAACGTTGCCCCCATACTTGAGCTCCGTAACAGCCTTGTATGCCGTTTCCTGTTGATGTTTGTTGTGGAAACGGGCGTTAACAGCGGCACGATATACTGACCAACTCCGTTCGTGCCTTCCTGCCTGGGCCTCTGCCTCCCATTGCATATGCCAGGCCAAAGCATGTTCCTCCAGCCGACCACGAACGTACTGGATCTTAAGACCTGGTCGAGTAAAAAGGTGAGGTTGATCACCAATGAATGCCTCCATACTCATCCACCACACATCAAAATCCTCGGATGCCTTTCCCTTGTACTTCGCTGGATCTAACAACTTTAACCTTGAGTCCGTCTGCTTCTCGGGTCGCTGAGTACTGTTGCGTCCCCTTCGTTGTGATCCATGTCTGGATGCATGCGAAGATCCAGGCGGTGGAGGTGGTGGTGGGTCATCTCCCATGCCTTCTGGCGGGGGTTCATTTCCAGCCGGTGCTGTAACTACTGCCGGTGGTGCTTCTGCCTAGTATTGGCAACGAACCGTTCTGGTTCGAGGAAATTGACGAACCGATTTGATTCACACGAATCGGATCAGGGTTAGGGTTCGTCAATTCTAGTTCGAATCGAACCGAGGTTCAGTCGAACCAAGCTGGTTCGAGGTTTGCCACGAACTTTGGTCAAATCTTTGGGTTCATGCGAACAGGTTCGGGAACCTTACGTGCTAGCTAAGAATTGTTATCTCATACAAGCTTTTACTTGCGTGTATGTGTTTTTACTTGCTGGTACAGGCAGAGGCAGCACAGCCTGAGCTCGATCGCGTCCATCCAGTCGAGAGCCAGCCAGCCGAGATCAGGTCCAGCTCGATCATCTTCAGCCAACCGAGTGCCAGTCCGGCTCGATCGAGTCCAGCCTGTCTCCAGCCAGCCCAGCTCGACTGTCTCCAGCCCAGCTCGACCGTATCCAGCCAGCCCCGGCCCGATCACGTCCA
>MU122203.1:48561-60996 GCA_014904905.1 Wilcoxina mikolae CBS 423.85 | reverse complement strand
AGCCCAGCGCGACCGTCTCCAGCCCAGCGTGACCGTCTCCAGCCCAGCGCGACCGTCTCCAGCCCAGCGCGACCGTTTCCAGCCCAGCGTGACCGTTTCCAGCCCAGCGCGGCCGTCTCCAGCCAGCCCAGCGCGACTCGATCGTGTCCAACCAGTCGAGATGCGGTCCAGCTCGATCGTCTCCAACCAGCCGAGAGCCAGCCCGGCTCGATCGCATCCATGTGCTGTTCCAAATGCATCCAAGATCTACCTGACTTTTTTGTATATAGTTATCAATAAATTTGTGAATCAAGTGCGTGACTGTAAATAATCAATTGACTACTGCGAGATGATGGTGACTATAAAAGCACATAGACCCTTGTATGAGCATGAGAAAGCTTTTATGAGCGTTAGTATCACTTTGACTGCTAGTTGATGGCGACCATACAGCACATAGACTCTTGGATCAGGATGAGAAAGCTTGTGTGAGCTGGTATGAAACCGGTCGTGTTGCGGCTGTACATACAAGCTCATATGAGCTTGAATGAGACCCATCTTGACCGTTCAAACTTCATCCCGGATCCCTCACGAACCGCTGACGAACCGCCAAGAAGCATGGTTTGATTCGTACCCAAGGAAATCGAACCATTGGTGGCTAGGGTTCGTTCGAATCGAACCCTTCACAAACCTAGCTCCAGTTTGATCCGACTCGGATTAATCCGCTTCGTTGCCAACACTACTTCTGCCAATCCGATGTCTGTGCCTGAGCCTCCTCTTAACCCGAAGATCTCTGCCACATCCGAATCATCAATTGGCGATATACTTCTATTCCGTTCCTCTGTCTGTTGTTGCCATTGTTGAATTTGAATCCTTCGGTCTGGGTGTATGGGTGTTGATCCCGATACCTTAGCTTTCTCAAAAGCAGATGTTAGCCCGGTGTGATCCTTGTGAAGCTTGTTGAACTTTGCTTCCAGTATTTCCAAATCTGTCCACGAGGGGACCTGTTCTGCGACCACTTGATCCAACCTCGCGATCTTTTCTCTCTGTGTCCCGATGGTTGTTCCCCACACGGTGAACTTGGCCGCAAGTGATCTTACTTGTCACTCACATTCCGAAACCCGATTTTGTATGTTCTCAAATTCCTCTGTGGCTTCCTTAACCACCCAGTCATTATGTTGCTGGAGGTTGTTCATTCCTGTTCTCGTTTCCTTCAACACTGCGTTCAGAACTTGTATCTGTTCTTCGTGTCCTTCTAGGACCTGCCATCCTAGTACCTTCTCTGTTTCCACTTGCTGACTGTAGAGACGACAACCTAGTCGAACGTCTTCGAATTCCTCCTCGATTGCTTCTTTCTCGCTGTTGCATGCCTCGACTAGGCGTTGTATTTCTTGGTCCAGGCGGTTGACCTGTGTTTGGACTGTGTCGGTCATTTCCGTATCTTCGTCCGACTCTGTGAGCTGTCTGGAGTCCAAGTACTGCCTCATCGATTGCTCGTACTGCTCTTGCAGTTTCTTTGCCCATCCTGGTAAGAGTCATGAGGGCTGTTTCGATTTGCTGACTCCAGACGATGTTGGTGCCAACTGGCCTGCTCCAAACGTCAACCACCGCCCGTGACTGGCCATTGTGAAGTTGTTGAGTGGGGAATGTAAACGGTCCCGTGTGTACTTCCGACGTCTGAGGTTGAATTCTTCGAAAAGTACTGCAAGTGACACAGTTTCCGTTGCAGCCTTGCGTACAGTGTTCTGCGCAAAAGTGTTGTCTTGTGGGTCCCTCTGGGTGATTCAAAAATCTTATTGCGCAGCAGGCTCTGTTATCGCAAATGATGCAATTTGTCGTCATAAACACTTTTGGACGTGTCCAAAATAGTATACTGTTACAGGGATACTTAGCGATAAAGTATAGCCGCCTACTCCTCAGAAGTCGTAATTATCTTGGAGATAGTCTTCGGAGTTATCGTTGTTAAACCCGTCCTCGTAATCCTGGACCGGAAGGTTATGATATTCGGAGGGTAGTTCACGGGTATAAAACCAGTGAAAGTACTCGTACTCGATATCGTACGTATGGATGAAGATACTAGCAATACGATAGTCGTATGGAGTGATAGCTCGTTCGTAAAGGGCGTGAGCGTAAAGAACAATAGAGTCTAAGTCACGAAAGTAACTCATAAAGATAAATAGCAACAATATTCTTTCAAAGTAGAAAACTTAATAATATTTTAGGTTCTTGTCCACTGGTGTGTTCTGACTGTGGATTGCTGCTAGAGCTTGCCTGTTTTACTTTGCGGTTGCAAAGGTGGTTCTTTTATAGAGCCAATTACTCGTCTACTCTCTATGACTTCAGCGTTTGTACTAAGATAGCTATGGCCTCCTATCATTAGGCTGGTTACTCGATCTCGGTAGGTTGCGCTACTTTTCCGTTTGACGTTCGGCGCTTTCTAAAGTGCGAGGCATCCCTGTAGGTTATCCTCATGCCGCCAGGTTTTGCCACGTAATAACTAAGTTCCTTTGCTGTTCTTCTGGTCTGTATGCTTACCCAGAAAACAGGTTTTGGCAACGACCACTGATGCGTTCATCGAACCATCACTTCCTTTTAGATCTCTCGACTCAATGTTCAATCGGATAGTGGGTTGCAGGGATATGTTTACCCTCATAGACTTGCGTCAGCAACCAGCCGCTGCTATTCCACGTATCGCACCTCCCATCTCGCTGGCTTTTGCTCCCATTACAGGGCTGCAGCTTATGTCGGACCAGACCACCTGCGATCTGCCGTTACTCGGGAAGTCGACCCACACACAAGTTCTCAACAGGTAGATTTAACTACCGGGGCGCAGTTAACATATGGAGTCCCTAGACTGTATTGTTATCCCCATAGTAAAGTCCCTGTTCTCGAACTCTGACGCGTGCCTGCCGAAGAGTGTAGAGGCGTATCCCGCTTTAGTCGGCTGCCCCATATTGCTGATAAGGTAAAGTAGTTCTGGTCGAGAATGATCATGCACGGCTGACCCGAAAGTCCCCGCAATGGAGTGATCATGCTTCAGCAACTCATGACGTTCCTAACTATTGGGGGCCTAGGCATATAGTAGCATACCACCCTAAGTGTTCAGAACTGATGCATCTGCCAGCTAAGTGTCATGACTATCGCTGTGCGATCGAGAAGGTGCACTGCCCTCGCACGGGTTAATCATTCCGCTTTGTGCGGGCTCGGAATTGGATAGGCTTGTATGTCTCGTAGGACTTGGTCGCTCGGAGGATGGGATATCTGCGGGTGTGACATTGACCAACCATAGTGACAGGTGGCCAAACGCAGCTTGCCATGGTCATCCTCCGTACCTCGTGCACCTGCTAAGGGAAAACACCTAACAGTCGATGACGTTGGCGGGAAGACCTTTCGATGTGACAAGCTATGCGAAATTGTACTCCTCCTCACTGTCCAACGGATGGAAGGGGTTGTGTAAGCACTGCTCAGGATTGTGCTCAGCATTGTACTCATCGGGGGTCGGAACGTATGGGACAGGGGATCCCGCATCGGGATATGAGAAGCTTTTTGAATTTGAGTCAAATTCAGACACAGATGGTTCTGGAGAAGGTGACGTGTGCAACGGAGGAAACGCGTCAGGATCGTGAACGTGGTCATGGTTTGCATGAAAACCATGGTTGGCAGGAAAACCACTGTGAGAATCGTCGACGCATCGCTGAGAGTTTTTTCGAACGCGTTCAGGGGGCTCAGTGGAGTCTGTCTTTGCCTCAATAAGTTGGGCGCGATATCGAGGATGGTCACTGTCGATGTATTTGTAGAGCCACAGGTCAGACTTGTAAGGTTTCAAGCACACAGGGCAGAAACGATTTGGAGTTCGTACGGGGGGCATGGGGCGCGTCGTGTAGACAATTCTGAGGGTGGTATATGCAGTTGGCAGAATGTTATGAGTGTTGTCAAGCAGGAGTAATGTAATTGAACCGCATGGCATACAAAACTCACAGAGCGGTATATAGAATGCCAAGACCCTGGAATATCTTGCAAACAGAGTTTGTCACGATGTAGCCATGCCCAGAGTCTATTTGGCCCAAATTGATAGGCACATATAAGAAAGAATCCATGGACTTGCTTGTGTGCTTGCTTTGTTGAAGTTTGGCCGGGCGTATGATAGGAAACGCGTACAAAAACATGGGATATCACTGGTTTCGTATGCCAAGACACGAGTTCAGAGTTCATGATACCACTACACAGTGTCTATTGGTGGTGTCTGGAGAGTCCTTTGCACTGCCAGAGATGCCGGTGACACTTCTCGAACTTCAAATGGCAGGTTCCGACTGTTTGTTGCACCACACTGCATCATTATGTTGGATCTTGATGTCATTGCCGTATGATAGGAACCCAAACTGACAGACATCGATGCTTTGACCTAACATTCGCAAAAAGAGTGTTTCTCACGCTCAAGGAGTGGTTCAAACAACTCTCAGAGTCGTATAAAACATGAGGTGCATCATTCAGGCCGGAAGGGAAGTGCCAATGATGGCTCCCACCCAGGGAAGCTCCTTTTCAAGTATGATGTTTGATATCACCAACGGTTTCAACTCTTCTGCGAGCCGCTCCACACGATTCCCAGCACCTTGATGGCCCATTCTGCACTGTATATATACTGCAGTACACTCCCTCCATATCAATTCTTCTCCATCATCTCTATCTACTCCATCTTTACCTATTTACTGTGACCACTCTCATCGTTGTTTTTAGAAACATGAACCCTAACCCTGACCGACCGCTCATACACGTTATATACAGCTAAGAACGTTGCAATGCCACCCAAAAAGATCTCATCCACCCCCTCCAAAACCGATGTGATTAAGAACACTCTCGACCTCGATGGTTTTGCGAAGCAGTTCATGGCCAAGCACATTTGGAGCCTTATTCAGATGTATGCCATTCACGGTGTCAAGGATGATGGCGCGATTGACTTGATGTATGATATCCTTTTTTTGGACCCAGTCACTACAAGGCACTTTGAACAGTTTCAGGGGATGTGGAAGCATCGGGCATCGACTCAACCACGATACATGGAATGGTGGAGTGGATTCCAGGCGTAACTCCGAGACTGTTTCGATAAAACTCGGGTGCAGATGAACCGATATCACAAAGAAAACCCACCTTTACCTACCGACCCCGACTCCGACAACTCCGACAACTCCGACAACCCTGACAACTGCGACAACTCCAAACGTCGCAAAGGCGATGCCAAGAAAGACACCTGGTATCCCAGGACACCGAAGCTGCAGCCACCCTCCCACAAACATGCAACACCATCGACAATCATTGCTTCTGCCCTGCAGAACAAGCGGAAACTCGATGACATCTCCACCAATACCGTCCCTACCGGCCCAACGCTTATATACCCCTTCAGGGTTTGCATTGTCGACCCTGAAAGCTACCGCCCAGAAAGCTACGACCGTTGGGACGACATCTTCGTTCACCACAGCTCTAATAGATGGCATCTGTCATGAGTCGAGAAGCTCACCGCGAAGGCCATACACCGTGCTGTGAGTCGCCCATGTCCTGCCAGAGATGTCAGTTGTATTCATGGGTGTCTAGTCATGCCCGGCGAAACCTCTCTGCAGCCATGGAATGCAACTCGACTCGATGGCAACGACTCTGTGGCCACCTTCTTTTCTGTTACAGCTTACAAACCTCTCATCGTTGTGGCTGTTCTGAAGGCAATTGCAGTTGCGCCTCCAAGGATTGCAAGAGCTACTCCTCCACCACCACCACCACCACCACCACAACAACAATCCTCTCCCCCAGGAACACCTGGTTCCTTCGAACAGGCCGAGAGCCCGACACCTGCTCCCAGGTTCGTTGCAATAAACAACTCGTCAATAAACCACTCGTCAATAATACAACCGGAGGTGACTGCTACTCACCACGTCGAGTGTGCCTCTCTCCAAGATGCCAGGGTTACACGAATGGCGGAGACAGCACAAATTGTAGAGGTGACGTCGCGGGTGGTGGTGGAGTTACAGCAACTGTGGGAGGCGAAGTCGCAAATGGCACAGGTTTTGGTGGAGCAGGAGACAATGTGTGACGTTTCGTCGGTATCGGTGGGTGTGGTTGGGTCGTCGGAGTTGGTGGCAATTGGCACGCACCAAGATGTCAATGCCGGTATGAGCTTCACACAGCTTGAGGCCTCGCGTTTGACTCCACCATGGGGTCAGCAATTTGAGTGATGGTTTTCGGTATGTCCAGGAGTGCTGCAAATGACTGGTATACTGACACACATGTTAGGTTCGCGTTTGGGGGTTGGGTTAGATTGCGTCTTTGCATGTCTTCTCTGGGTCGTAGATTGAGTTTTTGAAAATCCTCTTTGGGTCGGGTGGAGTTGTTTTTGCATTTTACAGAGTTGTTTTCAGTCTCGTTTGGGTTTTCTTGGCATTAATGGTATTTAATTGACTAATAGTACGCGACACTTTCGTAACAAGCTAATACGAAATCGTGTGAATCTGCCCCTTTATGAGGAAATGTTCAGGTGCAATGCTCAGCGACGTGTCAGTCCTTGTCCACACTGTATTAACCTTCGTCTACATCGCAACTGCACTCGTTTTCCACCTTTGTGACATCCCTGCCTCTCTGACATTCCTGCCTTCTGAAAATAGTGACAAGTTCCTGCCTTCTGAAAATGACCCAAACAACAAAGCCACCGTACAAAGACGTATCCTCAATTCCAAAAGCAGCACCGGCCACTCATGCAGTTGTCTACCCAATGCCACGTACAGCAAACAGTCAGAAAAGGAATCTCACTTTGCGGTCTGACAAGCAGAAGCAAAAGCGGACGAAGGCCACAGCCTCACGTATCAAAGGTTCGATTTCAACTACCCAGGTCTCCTCATCATCTACACCCATTGTATCCGCACCAAATCCACCCCTGACACAGTCTCTGCCCCCGCCGAATCAAGCATCCATTTCGATGTCGCTAGCACCCAGTGTCATTTCCAACATCGCTATTCGTTCAGCGACGAACCTTAGTCACCTCCGGAGTCCACGCCCATCATCATCGGCTTCACAACTCATCCCATCGTCTCCGCCGAGGACACCGTCGAGTCTATCGGTCAGCAGTAAACGATATGGCAGTCGAAGTCTCCTTGCACCAGGTGACCTTCGAGTTACTGCTGTACTGGAGACAATGCGTCGCATGATGGAGAAGCAACTCCTGAGCGAGACACCATTTCCAACTGAATCTGAGTTTCTGCTGATAGCTTATACAATTCTGAGAGTGGTAGATACCGACTAACATTGTTTCCAACACAAAGTCAGTAGAGCGTTCCTGGCCGAAGCCATGCATGCAGGAAGGAGTCAATAATAACTTCCAGGAACGTCAGAAGGAGTGTCTCAGGATAGTTAGGTATCTCCCAGAATTGCATTCGCACTGACTAACTGGCTGTATGTCAGATCAAAAACAGTTGCAATGCAGTCAGATCGCACATGATCAAGACGGCCCGTATGTGTGTAGGGAGACTATACAACTTGTACCGTTTCGAAGGTGATGAGCGCCGCATACAAATTGACCGAATTCCTTCAGACTTTACATTCATTGTACGCCAATGCGATCATACGAACCAACCTGATGTGAGTTCAACCTGATGTGAGTTCTGTCTGCGACTTGTGGCGTCGCTAACACTACCAGGAACGAGCTAGCTACTTTCTCGCCGAGGACATTCCACGATTTCTATATATACATTTCGTCCAACGAACTCGCAAACGCGGCAGTCATTCAGAGGGCTTCCATGAATGGATTCGGGAACAGACACCCCCGGCACTGATTGTGTTAACATGTACGGCATTGCATCATGCACTGACAGAGTGGCAAAGAAATGGAGGTTTAGCTCCAACAAAGGTTGCAATCGATGATCTCGAACTTGAAATCCGGCGCAACAGGCCCAAGTGGAAGTACTACTTCAATCGAGATAATGACGGCGGTAAGTATGGCCTTCACAAGATATGCAATTGCTCTAACAATTCGCAGAGACTTACACTGATCTCATGAATATTCGGAACGATCTCCCATCTCCATTAACACAGAAGGTAATCAAGTCCATAAGTGCGGCTCTTAACAACCTCATTCTGCATGAGAAAGGAGCCAATAACATGCCACCACTTACCAAGCCTCGTCGAGTGGTATTAAACAAGGCTGCGATGGAAGCACTTATGATGGAGCCGGACATTGAGACCCCGGAAATTTCTGCAATTTACATCCCCATTGCTAAAGATTTATCTTTCGATGCTGGGGATGGGATTGATGATGGCGACCATGATAGCGACAACGAGCATGATGACAGTAACAGTGCCAGGAGTCGTGCTCATCAACATCGTGGTCTCCAGCTAGATGATGATATGTTCGAGAATGAGGAGGATGAGGATGAGGAAGAGGATGAGAATGGGGACGAGTACAATGATGTAGAGTCGGAGTCGGGGGATGACTGCGAAGGAGAGAGTAGTTTAGAGGATGTGCTTCATGCGGGCTGCGATGTGTAGCATGGCGTTTGGAATGAGGAGAGAGTAGTTTGGAGGATGTGCTTCAAGCCGGCTGTGACGTGGAGCATGGCGTTTGGAACGAGCAGAGAGAATGTGCTTCAGGCTGGCTGCGATGTGTCAGGAAACTGTATATATTAGAGCTTAATATCAAACATCGTCAACAGTAACGTCACTGCACTGTATCCGTCACCCGAGATGTGAGTGCAATTCAGGGCATCGTATAAACGTCGCATGCTGTGAACATTGCGTTATATCAAGGTGTACATTGCACTCATGCGTCACATGAGTAGTGTTGTGGATCAGAAGGTAAGCCCACTGCATGGCTGCGACAGTAAGAATTATGTGTACTGTACAGCTGCGACTGTAAGGAATGCTGCGTCAGGAGGTGCAAGCGCAACGCTTGGGGTTGTGTATACGCACGTGCAGTGTCACTTCACGACAAGGGTCAAAAGGTTTTGTCTGAAATGTCTGATGCGCGCTAAACATTCTGGCGTTCGGAGCGCAACTTGGTTTTTTTCCCGATGCCTCCGGTTCGTCAACCAGAGTTAACTGCTCAAAAGAATGAACCGAGATGCTTGTCTTTCGACTCTCCTTCGCAGATATCAACAATTGCCTTTTGAGGCCCTGTGTGGCTGTGAATGCCAGTTCATGTTGTAGCCCAAGTTGCCTGATCAGCCTCGGGAACATAAAGATGCTCGTTTTGCCACAGCATATTGGAGCCTGAATTCTGTGCATCTCGCCATGTCAATATTGTCCGAATACTTTGTGAACAATGTTAGATGAATCTGGCTTCTCTGTGCCACATAAGTGTTGACATGAAAAGAGAGCCTGGGGGGGCTCAAGTACAACTCTCGATTTGAGAGCGATTTGGTTGGGCTGGATCTCATCTATCATTGACAACAACGATCTCATTTCCAACCTCTCTATCCCTAACTCCTCATCGTCCAGCCTCTCCCGCCAGGCTACCTGCTGGGAGAGGTATGCGAGTTATTCGACTGTTAAGTTTCGAACGACTTTTGGCGTTTCAGTTGGTTATGTCCCATCATGGCAACTTGCGCCATGGTTGGAGCTAGATTCAGGCGCATGAGCAGCGCTGTAAATTGGGCACTGGAGATGCTTATGGCTTTTGCTTCCGCACCGTATGCACTGGTTGTTAGCTCTTCTACTATCGAAGTCCTCCTTTAAGACCCATGGTACAGCGGTCAATTTGCCGCGAGTGCCACCAGACCTGCCGTGCCCCTTGAGCTTATTGTTGGTTGACTTCTTGGTTGTCGGTTCGGAGATAGATGGCCAGTAACTTAGCTTCGTGCCTGTTTGGGAAGATTCCGGCCGCCTTTGCTGTTGCTGCTGGCCGAAAGGTCTCTTGTCAGTGTGAATGATCTCTGACACTGCGACTTTGTTAAAAAGGTCCTCAATTATCTCGAGCCTTCAACAAGTGGGGGTCATCGACCCGAGCTTCCTTTTGAGTGCGTGCGGGAGTCCTGTTCAGGCCATGTCGTAGAGCATCTGCTCGTTCTGTTGTATGGTCAATTCGGCCTGTCTCCAATTAGCTTTCATATAATTCGCATAGACTCTAACCGGCTCATCGGACAATTGGATGTATTTGTCCATCACCTTTATCACCGCTCTCCCGCGGCGATCCTTGTCTCCATATCTTCTGGTGATCTCTTGTGCGAAGAGGTCGAAATCGTCCAGACAGGTGTCGGAATCCGCGTGTAGATTGCTGGCCCATTCGGAAGGGTCAGTTACATCCATCTGATGCTGCGTCAGATCCGAGTGGTTGCTCTAGCAGTTGAGAAGAGAAAAAGAGTATTTGACTTGATCGCGTCCACCACATAGAGATAAGTGCTTGTGTGAGTCAAAATTGGAATGTAACGCGTCGATAAACCTGTCTAACTCTTGGGCTGTGCCATAGTGTCATGTGGGGTCCAAAATGGCGAAGATTGCGGATTTCGCAAATGTCATGGCTTCGCATTTGGCGTGTCAGGCAGCCCATCTCTCTCGCTCAAATGCCAATTGTACTAGCACGGCTTTTAACCATACGGCCTGCTGTTCAAACATCGTCTTTAGCATCTTGATTTGGGCCGAGATTTCACCAAGATCCTGGTCGGTGATCATGGATCTGAAGCCGTCGTCACGATTGTCGCCCTGACCTTTGTCTTCTTCGTGGACCTCATCTTCGTGGTCGACTTTGTCGTCATTGTCCATGTCGTCGTCCTTTTCGACCTCTGATAAGGCCATCGGGGTGTACTTGGACCTGGTGATTCAACGTCTTTGGTTCTCGGACGCAGAGGTTACCTCCTGCAAGATATCCATTCTGTCGCGATTGTCAGTGACGCGTAATTGAGTTCTAGATGACCTCTTTGGGGATATTGAGGCTGCAATTGTATGAAATTGACAAATTGCATGTTTTCTGAACATGGCGCGATGCGTCGAAAGGGTAAAGAAATCACGAAATCCCTTGTGCGAAATATATCTGCTAACTGAAGAGCGATTATAGTGTATGGACGTACGTCTTCGTATGGATGGATACTTGTAGATACGGTTGCAAACGGGAATAAGTGATTAAGATATCAATTGTTAGGTAAAGCAAGTAAGATAATCGCTAGCATGCCCAAAGCACTTTACGATGTGATTATATATGAGGGGAGCTTACCAGGCCTTAGCAGCCAAGTGCACTTACGAGGCCAAGTGAGCTAAGCAAACCAAGTGCACCTACGAGGCCAAGTATGCCTGCGGGGCAAGTGCACATACGAGGATAAGTCCGCCTGCAAGCCAAGTGCACTTACAAGGCCAAGTGCACCTGTGACGCCAAGTACACCTGGCACCGCCATTACAATACTGTAAAAGATACACAGCAAAAGATCTATAGTGGCGGATACACAATGGTACATAGAGTAGTGGATTTATATATTAAGATACACATGTGCAGTGGCTTAACTCCAGTAATGTATACTCAGTGGCAGATAAACAGTTGCGGATACCCAGCAGGCAATATACAGTGCCAAATACTATAGTAGATATACAATACAGCTGACACAGTGGCAGATATTGAGTGGCAGACACTGTGGTGGATATACCTCACAGTAAGGGTACCTAGAGAATATACTATGGTCGATACACTGTGGTGGTTATGCTGTAGCAGATATTCTGTGGCAGATATACTGCAGCGGATACAGTAGTAGATTTATAGATCAAGATACACATGCACAGCAGCATAACCCTACTGCTAATTACACAGCAGGAGATACACTGCAGGAGTAGTGTTGGCAACGAAGCGGATTAATCCGAGAGGGATCAAACCGGGGCTAGGCTCGTAGAGGGTTCGATTCGAATGAACCCTAGCCACCAATAGTTGGATTTCCTTGGCCATGAATCAAACCATGCTCCTTGGCGGTTCGTAAGCAGTTCGTGAGGGATCTGAGGTGAAGTTCGAACGTCTCGTTCAAACTCATATGAGCTAGTATGTGCTTCTATCGGTGTTGCTGTTTACTTCGTGTCAGTCATTCTGCGAAAGCCGCAATGCGACCGGTTTCATACAAGCTCATACCAGCTTTCTCATGCTCATACAAGGGTCACCATAACTCGCAGAAGTCAATTGATTATTTACTGTCACGCACATGATTCACAAATTTATTGATAACTATATACAAAAAAATAAGGTAGATCTTGGATGCACTTGGAACAGCACTTGGACGCGATCGAGCCGGGCTGGCTCTCGGCTGGCTCTCGGCTAGCTGGTGATGATCGAGCTGGGCTGGCTCTCGACTGGCAGGACGCGATCGAGCAGGGGCTGGCTGGAGACGGTCGACCTGGGCTGGCTCTCGGCTGGCTGGAGACGGTCCAGCTGGGCTGGCTCTCGACTGGCTGGACGTGATCGAGCCGGGGCTGGCTGCAGACGGTTGAGCTGGGCTGGCTCTCGACTGGCTTGAGGCAATC